>PVJX010007167.1:0-72682 GCA_004027295.1 Dolichotis patagonum | reverse complement strand
CTGTCTTATTATGGCTGATCTTATTTGAATCTGGTTTGTTAGATTGCTACTTTGTATTGACTGATTTTATTTAAATCTATTGTGATGGATAGCATCAAGTCTAAGAGTATAGGCAACTACACTGAAGATGACAAGATTCACTAAGATACCCACTCTGGTTTGATTATTACTTGCTTTTGAAGTCTTATAATGTCTCTAATGCTTTGTTTTTATTAATGTTGTTATATATTGCTGAGAGACACCATGGTAACCATTGTAGATCACCTTGTATTACGGTTTTATGTGACTTTTCTGCCTCATGCTTTTCTAGGAATTGTTTTATCTTGTTTTGTATTGTTTTTCCTGCTAATACAGAAATGATAGACATACATGCAGAGACTCATGCATGTGTAGAGCTTATAAACAGTTTATGAGAACCAACTATATAACACATGTTGAAATGAACAACTACTTTGAAGAAAAAGAGACACTACAATACCCAGTGCTGATTCCATAATGTCATGATGTGAAATCCAGCAAAACTATCACTTTTTGTTCAAAGTGATCTTAGCTTGCTTTGCCTTGTTTAAGTTCAGCACACATTAAGGTATGGACAACTGTTTTGAGGAGAATGAGAGACACTACGACAGCCATTCTTGGCTTCCCTAATGTCTGGTCTTGAAGACCTGTAATGCCCTCCTCGTCCTGCTCAGATCAATTCCATACTAGGTTATTTCATGTGAATTCCCTATATGTGACAATATGGACAACTATTTGGAAGAAAACAAGAGTCAATATAATAGAGAGTGAATATCTCCAATTGTCTAGCTTTGAAATTTATGTCTTACATTGCTTTCTTGTGATCTGCTTTGCTCTGTTTTCTTGTGTTTAATTTTGCCCTATTGATATAATTGCATGTATATTTGAGTGGGTAAGATGGATGACCATATTGTTGTTTTTGTCAGATTGTGGAGCAGAACTGTTAACAGTCTCACTGTTTGAATGTCTACTTTACATGTTTTAACTTTGTAATGTGAACAACTATTTCCAAGAAGTCAGTATGTAATTAGTCAAGTAATAATTTCTTAGGTTTTATTGTTGTTGTACTTTTCCTTTTTTCCTTGGAATACTGTATTGTTGCTACCCTTTATTCTGTTTTATTTTGTTTTGATTTTTCTCTTTAAATAAAATTATAAAAAAAGAAAGTAAGAAGCAAAATAGAGGGTAGATATTGGGAAGTAGGAAGAACTTGTTCAAATAGGAAGGGGAAAAATGAAGGGGATAGAGAGAAGGGAAATAATGAAAAACAGATTTTAAAAAGAACAGAAGGGAAAAATGAAGACAGCTTTTGTAATGAAGATGCCGAAGAAGGCTTGAAGGAAGGGGAAGGGAATGGGAAATAAAATGATACAAGATATATTATTTGCAGGTACAAATCCCCAGTGATGAACATGATCTTTAGGTATGGCAAACATGCACTAATTTAAAAATATGAAAAGAAAATTCTGAAAAAAAAATGCTTGCTGTATAGGGATAGTGTGGAATTATACAGTGGTACGTTGGTCCAAGAACTTGATTTGTCTTATGGTTCTACAGGAGTTGGCCAAGGTTGTAGCTATCACCTGATGCGGAGTTCACAAGTGGAAGCAAAATTTTACCCAATATATCTGTTTTGGAACCAAATTGTTTGTGAAAAGAAGTGTTTATGAACTGAGACATTATTGTATTTTGTATAGGAGAGGTTTACATTTCCTAGCACAATTGTCTTCAGATTCAGACTTGGCTGTGTTACCTACTTACTTTGGCCACTGACATGCACAAAGAAGTAAAGTGTGTGCCATGTCTGAGTAGAAGGTTTAAGATTCATGCTCTTTTTCTTACATGTTCTTTTACTCCTCTCAGCTCTAACTCATGCATGACTTAGGGCTGTTCCATCAGCCTGACTCCTGGAACGAATATGTGAAAAAAAGCCATAGGTGACATCCAATAAGAATGTGCAGTGAATGAAAAGTAATTTTTTTGTTGATGCGAAGCCATTGAGATGCTTTTCTGCAGTACAACTTTCTGAAGCCAAAACTGTAAGTGTTAAAGGCATGTGAAGAAACACCTGGAGACAGAGGCTATATGAACTACTCGATTTTATTCCACTTACACACAGGTAGATTGAAATCAGAGTGATAGCAGCTATCTGGAGGGGGCTAAGTATATACAGGGTTTAAGGTCGGGGTTACAGTCTCAAAGAATCTGGAAGAAATGTTTGAAATCACAGCTATAGGGACAGTTAGTTCAGGTGTATATATAGAGCTGGTGTCAGGAAGACTGCAGATCCACTTGTAAATCTCTGATGGCCCTTAGTTCCTGTTTGCTGAGGGCAGCCTAAACATCTATCATGCATAGTGAGCAACATGGTCTCTCAGGTCAGGCCTGACAGTAAGGTGTGGATGTGCTGCTGGCCACCACTGAACCCAGTTTTGTTGCATGAAGTCTGCCTACTGACAAAGCCAAATAGGAAGGAAATCAAGTCAGGAAAATAATCAAGGTTGGTGAAATTCTCATGACGTTATATAACCTTGTCTCTTGGGTGCAATCAATCTTACAGCTAAAATTTTATGTAGGACAAATACATGTTTACTTTATTTAGCACAAACATATGCTTATTTTATTATTTAAACCAATTTAATGGGTTTTTGTTGCTTGCAGTTGAAGCAAACTAATTGCTTTATGCATCATACCATAAGTTTCGTTTCATTTTCCAACAACAGATATCTGAAATAATCTCAAAATCAGTTTGATCAATTTAAATTATAAAGTCCTGAAAGTTGCTAGTTATATCAGTGATGCTAAAAGAAAGAAGCTACTCAATATGTGTATGCTAAGTAAGAATTATGCAAGATTGTTATATAGGTATTAATAATAAGGCTTAAACTATTTCTCCAAAGGCAGGTGAAAAATTTAAATTTTTAAAAATGATGCCTGCTTATTCATGTGTAAACACATGAACTATCACAAAAAATCAACAAATGGAATCTCACTCACTGAAAAGCTTTTGCACAACAAGAAAATCCACCAACAGAATGAAGAGATAATCTACAACGTGGGAGAAAATGTTTGCCAGCTGTTCCTCAGACAAAGAATTACTATCAAGAACATATAAAGAACTAAAAAAAAAAAACCAGTCCTCCTAGATTTAAAGGCCCAATTCAAAAATGGACATCTGAGATGAATATACACTTCTCAGATGAATACAAGCAGCAAATAAATACATGAAAAAATGTTCAACATCACTGGTCATTCGAGAGATGCAAATTAAAACAACACTGAGATTTCTCCTCACCCCAGAAAGAATGACTGCTATTAAGAAATCAAGCAATAACAAATGCTGGACGGGCTGTGGGGAAAAATGAACCCTTATCCAGTGCTGGTGGGAATGCTGACTGGTGCAGCCACTGTGGAAATCAGTGTGTAGCTTCCTCAAAACACTAGGATTGGAGGTTCCATTCAACCCAGCTATTGCTCTTCTGGGTATCTTCTCAAAAGAGTTAAAAACATCATACCACAGTTATATATGTGCACCTATGTTCATAGCAGCACAGTTTATAGTAGCCAGATCCTAGAAACAAACTCAATGTTCATCGACTGAGAGATGGATTAAAAAAGAGTACTACTCAGCCATAAAGAATGATAAACTGGACACTTTTATAGGTAAATGGATGCACCTTGAGAACATATGCATTAGTGAAATAAGTCACACGTGTAAACATTGTATTGTTTGATCAGTGTGACAAGCTGAAGGAAAAAACATATGTATATGTGTATGTATATGTACATAAAAATAGTTCAGGTAGTTATATTACTGATTTCTCTGAGTTCACTGAAGAAAAAGATTTGTACTAGTATTTCTTGGACAATTGACTGCAGATATCTTGTGCTCTGGGTGAATGATTTGGAGATGACAATGTACAGTGTATGTACCATTGTTACCCCCTGATTGACATGTTTTGAAATTTTGTTATAGTTTTTTTCTTCTTTTCTTAAATTTCTATTTACCTTTGAATAAAATGGATTTGAAAAAAATTTTTAAGATATGTAAACAAAGATCACTAAGGTGAAAAGAACAGAAGCCACAAGGACTCAGGTAATGCTCTGAAGGCCTTAACCAAATTCCTGTAAAGGGTCTAAAGTGCTATCATAACACTAGCAGATGTAAGGGGGATAGAAAATCAGGACAATCATTGAGAAAGACAGATGCAACTGTCATGACATCATCATCAGTGGATGTTTTTCTCCATTATAAAAAATTGCAAATAAAGAAAGATAAATAACTCTATCTATCTATCTATCTATCTATCTATCTGTATGCACTCCCCTTCCCCTGCATAATAAACGCCATATGTAATGGGCATGGAACACACAACACTACCAGCGAAGCTTGGGAGTGAGTTGCTGGTCCTTTAACGCTGCTGCTCCAGAGCCGAGAAGATCTTTGTTCTGAGCTCCCTGAAATGATTGGTTCAAGTTAAAATTGGGCCTCATCATGGTTAATTTTTCTGTTCAGGAGAGTTAGTTATTAAACTCAGAACACACTAACTCTTTGAAACAGTCATAAATTTATGGGAAAAATTTTGTGTGTCTACCTTCAAAGTGTTGGTGGACATTTGAAAGCAGTAATGTTACAGGTAGAAGGATGAAAACAGTAGCTGCATAGTCATATTATTAGTTAAGAATAAAGCACCAGTAGAATAGCAGCAATACAAATTTAAACTATAGTAACTTTGAATATTCTCTGTACAAGGAAACTTCTGTGTTTCATTTTTTATTTGATTTTACTTATTTAAATTTTTGACTAAGAAACACGTGATTAGATACATAGTAAGAATGATTTGGAGAAAAGACTTTGTTCCCATCTTTACCTTCATCATCTCCATGTCACTAATACGCATCATTAATTACTTGCAGACTTTCTCTTTCTATAAGCAAGTAAACGTAACACACATGTTGTTTTCCCTTGTGTTTACACAAAATATAGCATGCAATAGACTGTTCTGTTTTTGCTATTTTCACTTAATGGTATCTCTTGGAGATCTTAATTAGCACTTAGGGAGCTTTGTCATTTTTTCTTAGATTCCTATAGTGTTTCTTTCCATGGTAAGGGTATATGATAATTTGTTTAACAAGCTCCCTAGTGATGGAAAGCTGGTTTATTTCCAATTGTTTTATTACTACACACAATACCTTTGATAAATAATCTTTACATATGTTTTATCATACACATTTATGTTTATTTTCTCACGAAAAAAATAAAACCAAAGTGCAGCAAAAATTACCCTCAATTTATTTCTTCATTATCCACTGTACTTAGTTAAGAAAAATGACTCCCATTTTTAAATAATTGCAAGTTACCGAGGTATTTGAGAAGGACAAATTTTTGTCTTTGGGGTAGGGGTATTAGAGACTGAAATCAAGGTTTGATGCACAATAGGCAAACACTCTACCACTGAGTTGTGTGCCCCACTCAGTGCCTGTCTATCCCTAATGGTGACTAGGATCTCCGGAGAAATATTGCTTTCCAACAAAAATGGTGGAAGAAGATGCTGTCTCCATAAAAGCCATGTAAATAATATACTAAAACATTTGGCCGTCTTTTCTTGGCTTCTATTTCAAGTCAAATACCTAAAACTCTAAGGGTTTGCCCTTTAAATTGTCACATAGCTTCCTTCCTTTGCATTCCTTTCTCCACCAACTATATTTTTCCACAATGACTGTTTGGTTATCAATCCCTTTTTATTCTATATTGGAGGAAAATTTTTGTTTTCTTCTACACAGTTGAGGTTCATTGGGTAGAACCCTATAAATTACATAGAGAAAAGGCAGATATATAAGAGAATAATGTTAATTTATTAATTCTGACCAAGCGTGTGTACACAGGAGTACTCTGTGGTGAGCAACTGAAAGGGATTGTCACAATCTGTCCTTGTATAGCATCTTAACAAAAGAAAATAAGGAGGAAAGACTTTGAATTTCTAGGGTTGAAACTCATGGAAATGTATGAGGAACTATGGTAGATAAGGAAGGGCCGGTGACTCCAGCCCTATGTACATTCCTCTAGTACCTTCTAGGCCAATCTTTGGTTCATGGATTAACTTTTCTTCCTGTTGGAGACAGAACAGGCACATTTATATATACCATATGCTGCTTAGGCAAGTGGGGAGGTGCAGAGAGCCTCTTGGGTTTCTACTTCTTCTCAATTGCCTCAGCTTAAAATAAACTAAGCCAAATAAGCAGCAGATTTTGGGATGGTGTGCGGTGCTATCCTCCTTTCTGTCCTATTTACTCCATCTTCTGTGATGCATCACTTCTAAGTGATTTAGTTTGCACTACCAATATCACTTGTTTGTCATTGCTGTTATTGTCTGCTCAAGAAATTCTTTGGATAAGTACTATAAGCAATTAATTTTTGATTATTTACTCTTCCCCTAAGCACTCCATAGGAAGTTTAAAATATGGGCAAATTTTTTTTTGTTTGCTTGATTATTTAGAGGATTTTTTTCGCTTTTTTAAAAAGAAAAAAGCCTTTGAATTTACAAGCTGCATAAAATAGGTTAACATTAATTAATATGTTCTTATAGGTTAGTATCTTCAAGACGCTGGTATCTCCGACTCCACTCAACCTGATTTCTACCTTTTCCTCTCATTGATAACAATGGCTTGTAGGAAAGTGACATGACTCTCCTTTCCTGGTTTCAGTTGAAAACATTATGGTCAATTCTGCTAGGGGACTGCACCATTCAGGGCACGCTGTCTAATTTTCATGCCAGTCTTTGGAGATTTATCCTGCAGGTTATACCTACAAAATTGCAATGAAGATAAAGTGAGAGGGAGTGCAGAGTGAACTCTGCTTTCCTTTCTTCACTTACATTCCATTTTATTTCATTGATTGATTAATGGACATCCTTTTTCCTCTTTTACTGTTTTTGTTCACTGGTGCATAAACTCTTGTCCTCCGTGGACCTCTGAACAAGTAATCTCTTCACCAGCTGCCTTCATCCACCTTCCAGAATTCAGAATGCAAAGGTCAGGGGAACCAGATGAAAAAAAGAGTTAAGATGTGTCATGTTCATGCATCAGCTCCCCGCAGAGAATGGAATCATTACATATTGCAAGCATGTAAAATAAATAAATTAAAAATAAAAAATAATAAAAGTGCTACTAATCCACTTGGGGCAGTTTATTGGTTTGGTTTGTTTAATTACAATCAGAGGTAAATTGAAATTTCTACTATCCCTCTTTTAAAAAATGTATTGATACTTCAGTTTGTTCAGGATGGCTCCAAATATTTCTTTATATATTTGATAGTTATTTATTCTTAATAGGAATGAAGAGGTCTGATTTTATACAACTTTGTATACATGTTTATATAACAGTCACAGAGCTACAGTCACTCAAAAATACAGAGATTGCATGTTTTTATGGCATTGCAAAGGCTAACTCTATCAGTTTATGAATTCAAATACATTTTCTTACACAACTGAGAGTAAACAAAAGTCATGATTTTTTTCCCAGTCGTTATGGTCATTTTTACATTGCTAATATTCCAAAATATTATTATTATTGACATAGTGAGATTTACAAAAAGAAATAAAAGACAGAAACGCAGAAAATAGGGAGCAATAAAGAGAAAGGAAATTACACCTAACCAGATTGCAGTACTCAAATTGTGGATAAACTGATGGCCTGCTTGGTTTTCTAGGCTGATTACTACCTCCTGAGGGGAATATTATAAACAAAAATTTGCTATCAAAATATTGTTTATTTGTCTGAAAACTAATTTATGAAGCAAAGCTATCAGAGGTGTGGAGCAGATGGGAAAAGCAACCTGGTTGTTTGCCTTTAAGGAATCAATTGGAGCGGGGGCTGTAGCAAGTGGATTGGAAATGTCACTAGAGCCCTGAAGCTCCGTAAATATCAGGAAAGAAGACAGCACCAATCCCAGCCCACAGCCCACAAAGCAACTCTGTCTAGCGGCAGGTATTAAACATTAATGACTGTTTCTCTAACAAGTGGTGAGAACTGCTCTTTGCTGTTGAGCTGTCTTATCATTTGGGTTGTGTTGGATTTTCCACAGCAGCACGTTTCACAGAATTGTTTCCTGTTTCTTTTATCTCTGCAAGAATCTTCAGCCCGGAGGTAATGAAGTGTATCCTTTATCACTCTGTATCATTGAAATATTTATTTGATTATTTGAATAAAAGATTATTGCAACAATAGAAATGCCAACCCCACAATAGTCAGTTAAACTTCAAAAGGACAAAGAAGGAAGCTTAATGGATAAAATAATATCTAGAAAATTTCTAACAGTCTTATAAATACCAAAATATGCTACTGTAGGTTGAAGCTTATTTGTGGCATATAAACACACAAAATGTTAAACATGGGACCAAAAGCTAAGCAACAATTGACCCCCAAAGTAATGTTTGATATCAATATGTTTAAAAGGTTTTTTCATACATTTGAACATTTCTGAATACATTCTCACTGTCTTGTTGATTCTAAGTTAAATCGCTGAAGACAATGTGGATTCTGTTAGGCAGTTTTCTCAGGATCCATTTTACACCACCTTTGTTTTATTAGTCTGTGAGTAGAAAGCACAGAAATGCCTAAATATAGATGACTTCTGATTTCCACCTGCCTGTCCATGAATAATTTAGTTTTTGCAGGTGAAACTGCGCTGAGCATTTCTTGGAATAAACACAGAGAGCAACACAAGTCCAAAAAAGAGCTTTTGCTCTTCCTGATTGGTACAGAAGTTTCCTGAAATTTTGCTCCCTCAGGACTCAATAAAGCATGGGTCTGAGCTGCTTCAGTTGTCAGAGCTACTGTTCCGAAGCATTTGGGACTGGACGGTCAGTGTGCAGACTCAAAAACTTAGGCAAGTGAGAACACACTTTTGTGCCCACTCAGTAAGGAATGAGGTTGGAAAATGTTTCTGTAAGACTGAGGAAGCTGACCCTCAGTCGAGGTTTGGCGAGGACACATACTTACTGTTCACGGTGTGCCTGTGCTTCCAGGCGGGAGGCGTGGAGCCAGGCTCTGCTGAAGCTAACTACGAATGTCTGTTATCCTCCACTAGGAAGTCTTAGGTTGTTGAGGTGTTTTGGTCACTCTGCAATTTCTTCTTTATTCCTGGTAAATTCTCATCCAGGGATTTCCACAGTGCCTCCTTCAATCTCTTTTGGTTCCCTTGGGGATGCTCTGCAAGGCTCCACACCAACCATTACTGGATAGTAGAAAGTCCTTATCCCAGAAGACTTTCTAGCACATCTTTTTGCTTTAGTTGGCTGCATCTTGGGATCAAATCTAAAGAACAAATATTTTGATCAATGGATGATAGTTTCTTTTATAACTTATTCATAGTTTTTCAGTTTTTGGTCTTATGTAGAAGTCTTTTATCAATTTTGAATTTGTTTTTGTATACAGTGTGAGATAAAGCATCTAACTTCATTTTTCTGTATGTGGCTTTTTAGTTTTCCCAACACAATTTATTAAACATTTTGACCATTTGGTGTTCTTGGCCTTTGTCAAAGATCAATTGGTTACACATACATGAGTTTGTTTCTGGTCTCTCAGTTCTGCTCCATTGGTTTATGTGTCTACTTTTTATGCTAATATAGCACCATGGGTTATAATTTCTGTAGTGTGGTTTGAAATTGGGTAGTATGATAGCTTCAGCTTAGCTCTTTTTGTATGTAATTGCCTGGACTATTTAAGGTGTATTTAAGTTTTTTGGCACATACCTGTTTGCATGTGAACTTTAGGATCATTGATTGTTTTTCTTTTCCTGTGATACATGACAATGGAATTTTTATTGGAATTGTACTGGAACTGTAGATTGCTTTGAGTGATAATTTTTCAATGATTTTAGTCTATTGGATCCTGAAAGGATATACTCAGCTCTATTCCCTAAAATGAGTAAGATGCTAAAATGTTATTAAATCTTAAAAACTCTGATTTAAATTGTCCCTCACTTGCCAGATGTAATGTGAGACCCTCTGTTTAACTTCCCCATCAACAAAACTGACTGAAAACAGACAGAATAAAGAAGAAATTTACCATAGAAGCTTGTTCTGCAACTATCACATGATCCTGGGGACAAATAGGGGTAAAAGTGTATTGGTTTCCTAAATGAAGACTTAATATACATTTACTATGTGCCAGACTGTGTTCTGCATTCATGAAATACAGTGAAGAATGTTACCAAGTTTGGAGCCCAGTAAGAGGCTGAAGATTACAATTAACTTGAAATAATATGATGTCAGAAGCTAGGGAAAAAAAGAAAGCATGGTAAATAGTATAGACTACATATAGCTGAGGGTGTCCGGGGTGTCAAGTCTGAATAAAGCGGCACAGCAGTTGTTTGGGGGTAGAGCATCACTGTGAGAATGTTTGATCATGGTCAAGAGGGATCATCAAATGAAAAGACCTTACATATTTAGGGTCGCAAAATGGGGTGATTCAATCAAGAACCTGGTAGCTTGGTAAAGGTAGACAAGGGGCATAGTGGTGAGAACCAATCTTCAGACACACTTGAGTTGACACCATTGACTTGAGGTAATTGAGGTCAAGCTTTATTAAACCGCTCCTACCCTCATCACCTTAACTGTCAAGTGAAGGTTATAGAAGAGTCAAAATTTATTTCATATGTAGATTGTTCAAGGCTCAGTATTATGTTTTACTTCTTAATTTTGTTCTTACAATGACACTTGTTGGAAAATTCTATTATTCCTGAAAGGTGAGAGCAGTCTGAGGTATGGGGATGTTAAAAACTGACCCGAGGTTACCTAGCTATGGAAAGATAAACCGGATTGTCTAGATCACCTAAGGAGCTCATAGTGGTGTTTGTTTTCATTTTTCCAACAAGCTGGGTGGGACTAGAGACCTCTCTTTCCCCTAAGCAGGGGGCACTCTGCCTGTGTCAATTTCCCACTGGGCCAGAAGCCTAAGTACCAGGGAGCTGGGAAGCTGCCATTTCCTCACGCTTCCATAAAGAGGTATCTTCCTTAACCTTTTGGAGGATAGTAACTATTACAAGAAGGAAGTGGAAAGCAAACTCGTATTTGTGTGTCAGTGAATATTTTAACCTAGAGGTTAATCTATAACCTCTGGAGTCTTGTGGATTAAGAGATATGATATTAAACATTCATCTTTTTGCCAGACAAATTATCTACAATGCAAGAATAATTATTATCTATCAGTATTAACTAACAATAACTATTAGCTGTTAGTATTAACTAGTGTTCCAGCTTCACAGACAAAGTTGATTTTGCTAGAAGTTATTTTATTTTAATACAAATTAAACTTTACTAGAATTCTGTGGAAAGCATCACCATTTTTCCCTTTGTTTTTATTTTTTCCAGCATTGCCAAAGGAAGAAAGGGAGAAGTTAATTAATTACCTGAGACACTTGTGAAGGACTATTGTGAAATGGTGGATACTATATTGCTAATAAATTAAATTATTTTAGTCATTATGATTCCTTCAATGTGATTGTCATCTTAGTAGGTGCATTGGTACATTTTTGTTACTCTAATGAAATGCTTGAGCATGGGCAACAGGTAACATTAGGAAGAAAAGAGACTTATTTGGCTTGTGTTTCTGGAGACTCAGGGGCATGATGCCAGCATTGAATTGTTTCTGTTAAGGATTTTGTAGCCAATTAATTATATGTAAAAGTGGGCAATTACATCACAAGACAGAAACACAGAGCACATTCAGGATTCAGCTTCACTTTTATAGTTCACTGTTCTGAAAACTAACTAAGGGTCCCATGATAACTACCAAGTGCAGCATCCCAGCATTGACCTCTCAATAGTTTCCACCTCTTGGAGGTCCACCACCTCAATACTACCACAGTGGGACCAAGCTTCAAACACTTGAAACCTTGGGGGACAAATCACACTTAAACCATAGCAGTGAAGCTCCTGTGAATAAATGATAGCTGAGCTTTGTGTGGCAGATGGAGGGGAGAAAGAGACCAAGTGAAGTGCTGAAATACCTGGAGAAATGTACTTCTAGCAACTTGGTTGAAGTACAAATTTCTAGGGACTCCCACTTAGGAGGCCAGAACAAGGACACACAGCTCTTATTTAGAGCAACTCTGGGTCCAGCCATTAATATTAGTAGCAGTGTTAAGGATGGAAAGACAGACAGACACTACAGAGTGAACCCTGATCAGAGGACAATCTTTATGTGGATCAGTACTGACTGAGCGGTGGTGCACTTTAATCTGATGAAAACTGAGCGGCAGCTTTTTAGTTTGGGAAGGGCAGATTGATTGGTTTCCAGATTGTACCTTAAGTCACAAGTAGACTTAAACCCGTATAACGAAAGCTGTGATTGCACATCATTATGAATGTAATCAATGCCACTGATGTGTACACTTAAGAATGCTTAAATTGCAATTTTTGTTATATATTTTAAATTGGCAACTAATTTAAAAATATTTTAAAATTTAAAAATTCATACTATATCAAAAGCCATTGAATTGTAGACTTTCAAAGGGTGAATTACATGAACTATATCTTGATAAGCTGTTAAAAAAAACCATAGGAACTATTTTGTTTCCATAATTACTCGTGAATTTTCCTTTGATTTTCTAAAAGGTGCATCATGTAGGCTGCCTGGAAACAGCAAGAATCTGACATAATAGGAATTGTGTAAACCTCAAGGTTGTAGGTAGCACTGCAAACATAGATGAATAAGTTATTTCTGGTATTCTTGGTCACATAATCAGTTGAATGAAAAAAAGGTAACTGAATGAAATGCTGGGCTTACGTGCTTATTATGAGGTTCTTATTTTCTTGTTTTTAAGTAGCCAACCTACTGTGTATTGCTCTGTATCCAGCCTAACAAAGCTGTGCCTGTAAAAATCTCATCAATACAGAGGCTGACAGGATCAGACAATAGACTTTTGCTAATTAATATTTAATGGGCCTATGGATTTTTCCTCAGCAGCTGGAGTGCTAAATAATAGTCAATTAGCAAATGTGTTAATTAACTATAATTACATAGCACACAGTTTCTCCAAGGATTTTTTGCTTTATAGACTTACAAGTGAATGTTTCACCACTTTTTCTTGAACACACCAGGCAGCTAATTAATTGATAAGCAATAATTCATTCTTCTCTCAAAAACATGTATTTAAGAATAAAATCCAGTTTAATGCTTGACGATTTTTAAAAATGACATCTCAGGATGTAAGATGAAACTGATGTCTGCTTTTGAAATAGGCTTGTCTTAAGCACTAGGAAGTTTTTCATTTATGCATGAATGAAAAAAAGAGCATTATGAGCACTGTGTATGAGAGAAAAAAGGAAGAAAGGAAAACAGGAATGAAGAAAGGGAGAGGGAAAGAAGCAAGAGAGTTAGGAAAGAGAAAGAGACGAGGTTTTGAGAGGTTGACATAGAAAAGGAAAGAGAGAGAATGGCAGGAAATAAAGAATAAACTGAAAAACAAAGTAGGCTTGCTTTTTATGAGGAGTCATGCTACTCCTAATTTGACTGGCAGTGTATAAAACTGTGACCTCCAGGAGCAAGGGTAATCAATATGTACCATGCAATTAACAGCAATCTACTGAGATTCATGTGCCAGTTAAAGAAACCGCTTCTGTACGTTGTATGGTGCTTGCCTCAGGAGTCAGACAATGCTCTGAGGAAGGAAATTAGCATAGCAGCTTTGCACATGGGCTAGCATGGTTGTTAGATCAAAGGCTGTGGATGGCAGCAGCCTGCTCCAGGGGAGCCAGCAGTCCTGCCTCCGTCTCAGTGCCTGAGGACTCTGCTGAAGGCATTGTACACAAACCCTCGAAGGGGACATGGAGGGAAACAAAGTTGGCTTTTCAAATCATGATCATGGAATTCAGCTCAGATGGTCCACTCATTTGGGGAATTCTATATCATCAAGTTTATATCACAATTCACTGTAGTTAGTTTAGCTTTTGTTAAGGCTCTTAAATATTGGTTAGCTCAAAAAATGTTTAGAAGATAAAGAACAGTAATGGTGATTCTGCAGATTGGCGTGTGTGATCATTTCAATAGGATCAGAGGGAGCTACTAGCTTTGAGCAAGAACATCAGGCCCCTCAGTCTCTTGTAGCAAAATTGTTGCCAAATCCAAAATTCTCTGTAAGAACACTAAAGAAACAGACAGGCAAACACAATATTGTGAAAGTGAGTATTAAAAATACCAAGCTTTCTCTGTTTATTGCAGTTTCTTACTAAGAGACAATGACAACACAGCTGCATTGATTCTTTTCAGTGTAGAGGGAGTGAATGTCTTAGATGTGAATCTGCTTTTCTGAATTCACATGTGCTTTCTTTGTTAGACAATATGTTTGTTTCTGATGGACAGGAACAGCATTTGCTATGTTTTGTTGCTTTTTGTGAAGTCTGGTTGAGACTTCATTTATAGGCCTGAAATTCAGGAAGCTGTAAGCCTGTGGGTGATGGTGCTAGAAACAGGGCTGTAACTCAGCGCAGAAGAGTCAAGCAATGTGAAAAACACAGATCTGGACCACCATTTGAGTCAGTGATCTGCAGTCATACAGCTGGGGGTCTCTTGTATTGTACACTTTGCTACCCATCTCAGTCATGAAAAGTCACACTTAATTTCTATTCTAGCTATGCTGTGAGCGAAAACTCACTGCAAGTAGCTGTGCTTAGTGGTTCCTGGACATAGGAGTTCATGCTCTGCTCACTGTCTGTTACCCATGATACCACTGCAGGGCCCAGACAGCTATTTTGATGTCTGCACACCCCATGGGTGCTTGACCCCAGGAACAACTTCCTCTGTTCTTTGGGTCCTAGTGGGAATTGAGGATTAGTTGTATGTGGAATGATCAGCTTGATAGGCACCCTCACAATGGACTTCTTATCTTTCTGCTTCTACCTCCTTAGGCCCCCACTCCTCTTTCTTAGGATCACCACCTACACTCAAGCTAGGTACTAGGTATTTGAAGTGAACCTAAGCGATGATCAACCAACCATTTCAGCAGTTAAGTTAAAGCAATGACTCACCTCAGACAGAAGCGAGGAGTAGGGCACACATACATTTCAGTCTACAAGAAGGAAACATGGAGTTGGAAACTAGCCATGGTGCATGTCATGGAGCCTGGTGGATCAAAGAAATGTACATTTCTAGATGGGTCTGTGGAGTCTTTTCAGCCACTGGGCTAAGGCTGGCTGCTTGGGTGGGACAAAGCAAGTGACTGGAAAACTCCTCAGACATTCTTTAGTCTTGGCCACCTAGAAGAGGCTTCTCTCTATCAGAGAAAAGGGAAAGATGATGGTTTGCCCAGTACCTCAACCTAAGCAGAAAATGTGTGTGAGACAAAACAAAGGAAAAGTCCAAACCAAAGAGGCCTTTGTTTCTCATTTTCTCTGCAAAGGTGGGAGTACTACATCAATGGGATTGCAAGCAGGATGCACCTTTCATCATGATTAACAACAGTAGTCTTGTATTAGTTTTTGTGCTCCTATAACAAATTACCACAAAATTAGAGGTTTAGAAAACACAAGTTATTATCTTATAGTTCTGTAGGTCAGAAGTCACACTAATCTCAGTAAGTTAAAATCAAGACTTTGGCAGGCCTATGTTCTTTTTAGGAGACTCCAGGGAATAATCCTTTTTTGGTGGGGGCAGGGACTTTTTTTTTTTTTAGCTTTAAAGGATTTCCACTTTCCTTAGCTTGCAGTGTCTTGCACTGTATTCAAAACCTGGAATAGAAGATTGAGTCCTTCTCATAATGCATTACTCTGACTGCTTCCTCCTTCCACTCTTAAGGATCCTGTGATTATCGTTGGCCCTTCTGTGTCATCAAGGGTAACCTTCCATCTTAATGTCAGTGGTTACCAAACTTATTTTATCTACATCCTTGATTTCCTTTTGAAACATAATGGACTCATAAATTCTGGGGATTAAGAAGTAGACACTTTTAGGGTAATCGGTATTCTCCTATCTCAAGTATTTTGTGAAATCTAACATGTAAACTAAAAATTTCTGCTACCTAAAAATGTAGAACCTAGAAAGTCCTCAAGCTGGTAAAGTAGAATCTCATTCTTCCAAGGGTCAGTTCAAATATCTTCATACATTGGGCTAAAACAGGTGGAAATAATTCTTTCTTTTTTTTTTCTAGTCTTGCAGTACGTGTGCCTCCTTTTAATACAGCACTTGGGCACATACGCAGACACTCAGCACAGATTCATCCCCCCTTTTCATGCGCTCATAGACTAAATGAAGGGAGTGGTCAGAGTTCTGTGTGCATTCCTAGTCCACAGGTATGGAAGATGAAATGGGCAACTTCCACAACTAGCTCTTGAACTGAAGTATAATGGCCATTCAGGGAAAGATCTACATCTCTTGATCAAAAGCTTCTATTTGAGAGAAGCTGTATTTTTCTTACCTTCCTGTATAAACACTGAACATAGTGCCTTCCCAAGTTGGTTAAACAGAGAATTTTTGCCTCTGATGGTGGAATTAAAGAAAACTTGATTTTTCAGTTCTTGTATTTTTCATCTGTAAAATGAAGATTTTGTTGCTCCAAATGTTCCTGCTAGCTCTAATTCTCAATGACTCAGTTAACTATTGAATCTGAGAGAAATGAATTAAATTCTAATCCAGTGCCAAGAAATATTGAATTTATATTTTATGTTGAAGTTTGAAAGTTTCCTACAAATAACGCCTGGGTCTAAGTCCTCATCGTAGAGTTAACAGATGAGTTGTTCTTATCATGTGATCAACTCATTGTTGGCAGCCAGTCTTCTAAACTCAGGTTGTACCGCTCCTGTGAACCTCGTGTATAACTGAGGAGCCTACAGGAGAGAGAAATGCCCAGTGCTGGGTGAGACTGATCAGGGAAGGCATCTTGGGGTGGGGAGGGCTACCCCCCTGTGTGGAGGAAGGGAAACGAGGATCGAAGAAGAGGGTGAAGATATTCCATGAGTTTATGATGCTCAGTTTCTCCTTTTTTCCCTTGTTCTCCAGAAAATAGACTTAGGTATGTGGCCTTTTTGTCTGTTCAGTGGCTGAATTCCAATAACATCAGGTTATACAATCTCTAGTTGAGGATATTATTTCCATCTCTACTGCTGAGACGGGGAGAATTAGAAGAGGTAGCATAATCTAATACCTGAAACCCCTAAAGGAAAATGAATATAGGGCTATTTTTTATTCTAAATTTTAGTAAGATGACTGTTAATGAGATTTAGGGTTGCCACTAGGGAAAAGTACTGTCTTTCTTAGGCGCAGGATTTCATTGTTGTTTTGCTCATGTCACATGTAACCAGGTATCACAGTATAACCAGACCTGAGTTAGTTGTTGTCATTTTCATTCTATTTCAGAGAACAGGGTAGGGGTGAGATGAGGTCTCTGAAGATGTCAGTAATCAGGCTTAATTGGGATAAAAGATGTGAAAGTGAGTGGTAGTGAGGAGGCAAAATGAAGAGCCTGGGAAGTGTTTCTTCTCCATTCCCATATGCTCTTTCTGATCATATTCTGAGGGACGAAACCCAGGGCTAAAACAGGTGGTGTATTTGCTAGAAAATATTTCCAGGACTGAAATATTTCTATTTCATAGTCTCAGTACAAAAATTTCTACCCTTTAGGCCATGCCATTAAATTTCCTTATTTAAAAGAAACATATTATTAATGAAAAACTTACATAAATAAATTGTGTAATAGATTTATTTTTATTTAATGAACACTATATGTAACTTACTGTGTAACAGAGACTGTTCCAAGTACTCGGTAATATTAAAAAATTTTTAAAAAGCTCTGAAAGAATAACTCATGGCTGTAGAAATTTTTTTTTGTGGATATTAGGAAGTAAAAAATAAAACTACAGAATTTCATGCAGGTGTTAAAGGCCTGGAGAGATCATTGATACAGGAGGAAACCAAATGAAAAATAAGGAGAGAATCAGGATGAGGAAAGCCACACCAAACATCTTTCTGTCTGCATTGCCACGTGACTAAAGGCCAACCTTGGACCCACTCCAGGTTATAACCTAGGGCCTGACATAGAGCAGAAGCCATGAAAACTATTCAGAATGGAAAAAGAAAACTAAAACGCTTTTAGAAAATCCACAAATAGCTTTCAGGCGCTGCCAAAACACTGCTGAAAGAGAACACTGAGGCGGTGTCCTAACTAAACATAGAAAAACATCCAGTTCTGTAGTGAGCTGTAAAACAGCAGAGTGCCTAATACATTTACCAAAGTCATTACTAAGAATAATTAAATGGGTTGTTGGTCTCAGGGATTTCAAAAGAGAAGGAAATGTGTGCCAGAGCCATCCATACATTTCCCAGAGGAAGGACAAAAACTATGAATAAAATTAGGGCCAAGCCACAATAGGTAATAAAGCAATTAGCATACATGAAAAGAACACAATTATGAGCCACAGCAAGGCAACACCACTATTTATTTTCCACATTGATTTTTTTTTGCTTCCATATTTCAATAATATTGATACATGCCTTCAAAGCTCTAAAAATATGAGAGCTGTAAAACTCCCTTCTGAATTAAATGATTTGTGGAAATTATCTTTTCCTTCATAGAGATGATAGTGGTGATAGTTTTTGGCTGTCTCATGTGACAAATGTTATTTTTAACTGTTTGTTTTGATAGTTTACTTATTTCTAAGGCAATGGGTGAAGTTTGGGTATGAATCAATGAAAAGAGAATTATCTTCTGACAATTCAGCAAGTTGTAGTTGGAAAATGTTATGTGTAGATTTCGTAAACCTAGGTCTTGATCTGGCTTTGCACTGGGTAGTGTGAGTACTGCTGTGTCTGGTCCTTAGTTTGCTCAGCTATGACATTCAATTGGATTAGATAAGGATTAGATAAGGAATGTGATGGTAATGAACATTTTCTGAGTTCCTAGTGTTTGCAGCAGTATTGTAAGCATTCTAACCATTTTACACATATTGACTCATTTAATTCTTACAACAACCGGTTGAAATAGACACTGTAGTAATCCCCACAGTACAACAGAGGAACACTGGCAGCCAGCTGCTGAAAGTAGGCTGGTTACAGAGCCAAAGACATAACAATTGAACAAAATGGCTAAGTATTTTAAATACCCTTTACAGCTCCGCCATATTGGTTCTGTAATTCCCCTTTAGAGACATACTTACTAGAAGAATTCATTTTTAAATTCTTTATGCAGTGACTTTTTGAGATAGTCAGTCGATCTTTCCCTGCTTCCTCCTCCAAGGTTATTCTAGAAAGTTTATTTCCAGCGGCTGCTGATGGTGTGTATGTGGTGTTAGGTGTGGCGGCTGCTGATGTAGGTGGTCAGTCTGTGACTGCTGAAATTCTTCCCCAGGAACGGCAGAGAAGATTTTGGTATGCAGGGAGATGATATAAAAACTCTTGAGTCTTTACCTGTAAATAATTCACAGGGTTTATGTGGAATTCATGTGTTTACTGACATTTTACATCACTTTCTCTGAATCTGCTGCAGCAACCACTGACATACGTGCTAAAAGATATTTCCTCGAACTTTTTCTAGGTGAAAATCTTTAGAGTCTTTTAAACCTGAACATGCTGAAGACACACTTCAGAAATAGGTTGTAAAATGTCAGTTCCTGGATCACTGCTGTCCTCTTCCTGTTTCTCAGTCAGGACATCTGCAAGCAGCCCCGGAAGCATCTCTCTTTACAAGTGTATGTCTAGGACAGGTACAAGGGTGCCGTGATGAAACCGAGGAGTCAAAACTTCTATGTAATTGTTTGATCAAGGCAATTGGGTCAGTTATTTGTAAATTATGTAGGTGAGTTCATCCTGCAAAAGAAAGTCATATACAGTAGTTTCCTTTAAAAATTACAGTTGCATAACAGATAATAATAGTGTATGTCTCATTTTTATGACACATCAAGTGTCAAGGATTTATTCATTTAATCCTTCAGATAGTTCTATGTGTATTATTATTATGTCCATTTCATAGTGGGATAAATTGCAATTTGTGAGCAATATTTAAGTTTATACTGTACGGCATGTGCTTCCTCCCTTCCCTTTTTCTTATTTCCCTTTTTCTCTCACTTTCATTCTCCTTTCTTCTCATTTATTGCTTCCTTTTCATCTTTCTTTTTCTTTAATAATCCTCCCTCCCTCCTTTCCTTCCTCACTCTCTTTTCCTCCTCCCTCCCTGCTTCTTTCCCTTCTTTCCCTTTATCCTTTTTCTTCTTTCTTTCTGCCATCTAGTAATTGGTTTTTATTTTAACATTTTCTCAATCCGGTGTCATAGATCTTAGTTTACTCTGCAGCCTTGGAATAGTTTCATAAAGACAGAGTAAATTGACTCCCCAGGGCAGACATGAGCTAACTCTCTGCCCTGCACCTCCTTCTCTGCCATCTGCATTATGTCTACAATCATAAATGTCAGAAGTGGGCCTTAGTAGACATTATACAGATGCAAGGCAAGAAGAGGAAACAACTGTGTGTTTGATTCATATGATAGCTTTATTAAATAGCCCCATTTAAAAAAGAAAAAGCAGGTATTCTTTTTTTCTTACGTTTTACTAAAAGGATCATTGCATAAGAATAAATTCATTTTTCTGTATCTTCTAAAAATTGGTCACTGTATTAAAGTAATTCCTGGATAATGATGAAATAAATTATCCATGGAAAATCATCAGTAAAATGATTTGTAAAAAACATTTTAAACATAAGAGAATAATTCTACATTAAAAGAAAAAAGGAAGTGAGTGTGACAAAGAGGTTTACTGGGGCTTTCTTAGAGTTAGAATTACAAGGACTTTTTATTTTTATTTTTTGCTGTCCTTTTATATGTTTCATGTTTTCCCACAGTAAATAGGCATTGCTATTGTAGTGTAAATTTTTTCTTATTTTAACAGTTCATGTTGATAAGAATGAGACTGGGCTATTTCTGTCATTCGTAAACCACTATGTTTTTCATGCAAAAGTGTATACTGAGTTTGCTTGCAAATCAAACTGGCATGAATGTCAGTTGATTCAAAAATCAGGCAGGCAAACAATGAATAGAAAAAAAGAGGTGACGAGAAGTGAGTAGGGAGGCAGGGACTGAAGAATTCCCCATCAATCTTAGACTCTTGAGAGGAGGAGCTGCATGATTCATCTGCTTTACTGCTGTGGGCCGTGTCAGCATGGTGGGCGGCTGACTCCAAAACAGGGAAGGGTCTGGCATTTGTGATCCTCGTTGAGCTGCCGGCATTTTCCTTTATAGAAGGGCTAGACAGTTGTAGAGATTTTAGGATTAGGGATTTCTTTTAGGAATTTTAAGATTTGTAAAATGTCTATAGAGTTCTGAATGATTTGTCCGTGACACATGGTGTTTGGTGATTAGTTCAGTGGAATTTACAGGACTCATTTTCTCTACGTCTTGCCCTATTTTTGAGCATCTTCCCAGGGGTCATATGCTAGGGAACTGCGTAAACAGAATCTGCGTTAACAATGGTCAAAAGTAAACCATGGGGTGGGGGGCTGCCATGCAATGTGCAATTAAGTGACGTTTTGATCCTTGACAGTTTAAATCATCTGTATGATTTAAGCAGGCATCACTTTAGAGTAATTCACTTTGGGAGTTTCAGAACAAAAACAAACTTCATTATTTTCAGTGTAAACAGAAAGCAGTTTATAGAAAACCAGTGAATCACACGTCCATAATTACAGCTGATCCAGAACACAAATTCAAGTCCTCCTGCAGTGGCATGCTTTCCCTGCAAAGTAAAATTCAGATTGGTGATGGGCAATGAGCAAAGTTGCTCTAAGCCATTAGAAGGTTGAAGTGACATAGTCAATTTCATTGTCATATTAAAAGCAGAGCCTCCTAGCTAAGGACAGCCCTAATGGCTTAAGCATATCACCATGTGTCAAAATTCCTAATTGATTTCCAACTCATTAAAGCCAGTATGTTTTTTCAAGCCACATTGCTGGGTGTGTATAGCCTGAGTGTTGAAGACGAGGGTAACCAGCTTTGGAATCTATAGATTAAGGAGGAGTCTACATCAAAGTTGATGCAAACAAAATTAAATGAATTGCAGAAAGTGAATTACAAAACCAGTGCAAGTCATTTAAGGATTTTCTTTAGATGGAAATAGTATTCTTTAAAAAGTCTATCAAGTATCTTATTCTAAATTCTCATAAAGACATTTTTTTTTAAATTTTCTTCTTTTTAAAACCGGGCAATGCCTTTGAGTATGAATACATTTCATGGGCCTATTCTTATAATGCATTTCCTTTCTGTTTTATCCCACAGGCAAAACATCATTCTTATTTTACATTATTTGATAGATTTTATACAATACACCCAGACTTAAAATTTCTTATTAATTTAATTTTGAAATTAAATTTAAAAATAAGTTTAAGTATCATGAAATTTTGGTCTTTCATCAAGATTATCTAAAAATATATATATTTTTACTATATATAATCAACATTATATGAAAACAAATTTTGTTCAAAATATACAAATACCAGTAAAAACAAAAGCTTAAAATTTATTTTTATTTAAAGTCTTATTTTTTTCCTTTCCCTAAAAAGCACAATGCTACTAATTCAGAAAATACTGTTGCTGTTTTTAGCTTTTTCATTATGTAGTAAATGAACTAGAAAACCTTCATGACTAATGACTTTCTACTTGATTTTTTTTTTCTATTCTTTTTTTCTTCTTTTCGACCACCCACATGTTTAGTCGCGGAATACAGTCTTTTGGGCCTTATACCCTGTAAGAGCAGTGAGTTTTGCCTTTGGGAATTCTCAGCAGAGCCATTTACTGAATTGAGACTGATTGGTGATATCTGAATGGTCTGCATTAAATTATACAATACAAAATTCTCATCTACTTTTAAAGCACAAATACATATTTTTTGTTTCATGTGATAGGCAACTTTTTACTTGGCTTAAATTCCTTCATTCCAATTTGTGTATCTTATGTCCCTAATTATATTTCTTCACAAAAAGAAAAAGAAAAAGAAAGAAAAAAAAAGAAAAATTAAAAAGAAAAAAAGAATAAGTTGGAAGTCCTAATGCCCAGTGAATCAGAATGTGACTTTATTTGTGGATAAGGTTGTTGTTGGTGTAGTGAATTTAAGGTGTGGGCTGGCTCTGATCCAACATGACTGTTGTCTTTACAAGAAGATGGGCATGTGAACACAGAGACACATGGCTGGCAATGGAAACAGAGACATACAGCTGCCGCCAATGAACAACAGACTGTTAGCGTCTGCAAGTCGCTAAGAAGAGACAAGGAAAGATTTTTCCCCCACAGGTTACAAAGGGAGCTGGGGCCTGCAGTTTCTTGAACTTCCAGCCTCCAGAACTATGAGACAACAAATTTGCTTTGTTTTCAGGTACCACGCAGTTGGTGGCAACTTTTTATTACAGCCCTGGAGAACTAATGGTGTATCACAGCCTGTTGGTCCTGCCGTCAGGGGTTGTGGGTGAGGGCTGTTGCTCCGCTGATTGCATTGGTGGGTCTCCTCAGAGCCACCTCCATGTGCCACCCTTGCCCTCCATTGTAGCTAAAAGACAGCTCCCCAGGCTGCACACCAGCACCCGAGGACCGGGGCCTGTGCCTATGTGATAAGAGGTGCCACTGGAGACTATGCTTTGCTTCCCCCCAAGGCTCAGGATGCCTTCCTTGTCCCTGCTCTCTAAGTTACACAGCCAGTGCCATAATGAACCCTGACTGACAGTAGTACAAGGTCGCTGTGAGATGCCCAAGACACTTTACTTCCAGACAGAAGCATTTTATTCTCGGCTTCCACTTCTTCCTGTTGGTCCAGTATCTTTTCTTATAATAACTACTGGGCTGTCCTCCTCTCTCTGTATTTTCTGTTTTTAGCTGAATGTTTCTCAAATTGAGCATTTTTCTTCTTTTATCCCTAATTCAGATGTAGCCTGGTCTTAGCAACAGTGTCTAGGGCTGGCAGCTCCTGCATAAAGCATCAGGAACACAACCCAGTCTGTGCTGGACATGACTTGTTTGCTTTTGAAGAGTTCAGTCACACTGTCTGCAGGGACCGGGGAAGATATGTGCTAACCAATAAGCACAATGCTTTAACTGATAAACTTTTCTACTTAACAAAATTTACATGTCTAAGCAGGTAGCTTATTGGAAGTTTTAAGATTTGCTTCAGACAATGCAATTACAGTTGATCTATATATGTTCCATTTTAATTTTTCACTTACTATTTGACATTCCATATATCCTATTAATAGAAGTAGAGAATCTCTCTCAGGAATCACCATCTCTCTTCCACTTGTTTTTTCCCCTGTTCTTGATTGATTTAAAGAAGCTAACCCAAGCTAACTTCAACAGTCAAGTTAGTCTTGCAGAACCAAACAAGGAGTACAGTTAAGCAGTAGGATATTGCTATTACCTGTTCATACCTCCAATCCATGACTCCTTCATTAGCCGTATACAGCCAACCACTAAATGCTTGTTCAAACAACAGTGTAACCCTAATATCAATATATATACTCAATAAAATCAATATTTATACTGAATAAAATTATCATCTATAACCAATGCATAGTTCGGATCAACTATAAAATTCATTGACTTTTATTTTTAATAAAACATATTCCATGGGCTTCTGTAATCTTTTAATTCTGCCCTATTAAATGTTTCTTTTTCTTTTCAACCCATGACATACTATATCTTTTCTTTTCACCTATATATTACCTGGTTATTTAAATTCTTTTGGAAAAAAATCTACAAGTGACTCAGATTAATCTAGTGAAAGAAACCCTCATATGCTATTTTTTTAAAGGAAGTCATTTATTTGTGGACACCCTGGTGATACCTCCTTTGTTTCTAGTTAGTGCTTGAGAACAAAAGTTCCCTATTAATGCATGTACCATACTATTCAGTTCTGATATAGTCATGACAACACAGTGACTTAGAGATGTTCAGCAGTTCTTTCCCCTTGACCACAGTAATTTGTTCAAGGAAGCTATTTGATCTGAACAGATTTACTCACTAAGAAGTGCAAGATTCTGGTCCACATTTGAGGATGGTTGGTGAACACTTATATACAGTGGTATTGAAGACAAGGTAACCTCTGCCATCCTGAACAAGGACTTGGACAGGAGAGAGGTGGATTTCATGCAAGGCAACAGCTTGGAAACACTTGGGGCCTTTGTAGCACAACTGGGTTGTGGAATCCACTCTTGTTGGAAACCTAAATCACTCTGGACTCTTCAGTTGTGTGAGAGGATATGTCCCTTCATGGTTAAAAGTAGCTTGAGTTGCATATTTATTTATTTATTTATTTATTTATTTTTGTAAGTAGAATAAATGCTAATTGATATAATATCAAAAAGCTTTTTATATTTCTCAACAATTTGATTTAGTTGAAAGTTGCTGCTTGCTTGCATAAGGACTAAAGTCATTAAGAACACATTTAGATTCTTTTAATCAGTGTTTCCTCCAGCTCTATATTTATACATGCAACTCTGTCTAAAGTTTCTATTACATATAGGTAACAAACAAGAATCCCAGGTAAAACTTTCACTTCTATCAAGAAATAGAGTCCAAAAAACAAAACAAAACAAAACAAAAAACTGACAATGAGCTGAGTACTCAAAGTCCAAAAAACATAATAGCCATCAATTTTCTGAGAGTTACTGTCTTCCTTGTGGGGAAGGGCTAGGGACTCAGTTAAGCAGGTGAGTTTAAGGAATGTTTAAAAAGACTTTTTCTGAATTGAGTTTTCAAGAGTCCTAAAACTGACCTTCTGACTCTTCACCTAGAATAAAGGTCCACTGTTCACAATGTTGGCTCTTCCTATTCATGAGCAGGGAATATCTTTTTATTTTCTGAGATCCTCTTCAATCTCCTTTTTCAGAGAACTGTAATTTTCAATATATAGATCTTCATTTCCTTTGTTAGATTGATTCCTAAGTATTTCATTTATTTGGATATTATTGTGAAGGATGTGGGTTGCCTAATTTCTCTCTCAGTGAGTTTGTTGTTTGTGTACAGGAATGCTATTGAACTTTGAGTGTTGACTTTATACCCAGCTACATTGCTGGATTTGCTTATTAATTCTAGAAGTCTGTTGGTGGAGTTTTTGGTGTCTTTTATGTAGAGTATCATATCATCTGCAAATAATGATAATTTAAATTCTTCACTTCCTATTCTTATTCATTTTATATTTTTTCTTGTCTAATTGCTCCAATTAATGTTTCCAGAACTATATCAAATAGAAGTGGTGATTGTGGACATACTTGTCTTGTTCCTGATTTTAGATTGAAAGCTTTCAGTTGTTGACCATTTAGATATGATGTTGGCTGTTGGTTTGTCATAACTGGCTTTTATCAGATTGAGGTAGAGACCATCTATTCTAATTTTATAGGTTTTTTTATCATGAATGAGTATTATTTTTTATCAAAGTCTTTTTCTGCATATATTGAGATGACCATGCAATTTTGGTTTTTGGCTCTGTTGATATGGTGTATTACATATATTGATTTGTGTATGCTGAACCATCCCTATATTGCTAGGATGAATCCCATTTGGTCATGGCATATAATCTTTTTGATTTGCTGCATCATGTTTTCTAGTATTTTATTGGAGATTTTTGCATCTATGTTCATTACAGAGATTGGTTTATAGTTCTCTTTTTTGGTTGAGCTTTTAAATTTTATTTTAAAGAAAATAAAAACAAGCAAACAGAATAAAGCCAATCAAAACTAGTAAGTGACACAGGACTTCAAGACAATAGGAAATCCACAATGGTTACCAAAATGCCTCTTATCTTCAAAATGGCTGTAGATACCTTCCGACATAGTAAAAATCAAACAAATCAGAATAGAACCAATAAAAACAAAAAATGAATGCAATAAAGGATTTCAAAGCAAGATAACTGTAAATCCAACATGGCTACTATAATATATCTTGCTATCTTTGAAATAGTTCCTCATGCCATTGGATATAACAAAATCAAGCAAAACAATGCAGAATAAAACCCAGTGGAACAAAACAATGAAAATGATACAAGACTTCAAAACAAGATAATAGGGAATCAACAATGTCTGCCACCTTCAAAAGGATATCCCCCATTGATGCTACATTGTGTATTATATTCTGAATAATCAGACTACTGGTCATAGGTCTTCCAAGTCTCTAAAACATTAAACTCTACAAGCATTAAATTGTATTTTATCTTAATAGTTGTTATTGCATCCTGTGTTTCTTTGGATCAGTCAGTTGCTTACGGCAGGAGAATGGGGGGGGTTGTCTCTTCTTGTTTCCCAGCCCACACTGGAAGGGGCTGGCATCTGGCTTTCCCCACAGCAACCTGTGCATGGTGCCAATGCACAGGGCAAGCTTGCTTCTTGGTGACTTCTTGTTCTCTTTCCTCAGTCCACAAAGAGCACTGATTCATGGGAAAATGCTGACTTTTGGCTCTCCCCCCAGCAGCCTGTGCATGGAGCATTTTTTCAGGGAGGGCTTTCTTGTTGACTTCTTGTTCTCTGTCCCCACAGTCCATGAATGGCACTGACTCACAGGAAAAGGTTGGCATCTGGCTGAACTCGCAATGGCCTGTGCATGGTGCTAATTGACCACGAGGGCTTGCTTCTTGTTGACTTCTTGTTCTTTTTTCCCTACGGTCCACTATTCTTCTGGTTTTGGTATCAGGGTAATACTTGCCTCTAGGAATGAGTTAGGGAGAATTGCTTCCTTTTCAAATTCACTAAAGATTTTGAGATGTATTGGTGTTAAATCTTCTCTAAATTCCTTGAAGAATTCAGCTGGGAATCCATCAGGACCTGGGCTTATCTTTGTTGTTAAGTTTTAATTACATTTTCAATTTCATTAACTGATATTGGATTATTCAGAAGTTTTACAACTTCTTGAGTCAGCTTTGGTAGTTCATGTGTTTCCAGGAATCTGTTTCCTCTAGATTTTCCATCTTATGTGAGTAGAGATTATTGAAGTAGGTATTGGTGATCTTCTGAATTTCCATGGGGTCTGTGGTAATTTTACCCTTTTTATGTCTCAATGCATTAATTTGAGTTTTTCCTTTCCTTTATTGGATAAAGTTGGCTAAAGGTTTATCAATTTTGTTTATTCTTTCAAAGAATCAACTCTTTGATTCATTAATTCTTTGTATTGTTTTTTTAGCCTCAATTGAGCTAATTTCTGCTCTGATCTTTAGAATTTCCTCCCTTCTTTTAGTTTTGGGCTTGACTTGTTCTTTTTCTAGATGTTTGAGGTGTAGCAATAGATTGTTTATTTGTGCTTGCTCTGCTTTCCTGATGTGAGAATTCATTGCTATAAATTTCCCTCTTAGGATTGCTTTCATTGCATCCCACATGTTTTTGTATGTGTGTTTACATTTTCATTTGATTGTAGATATTGTTTAATTTCTTCTGTAATTTCATCTGTGACCCATTGGTTGTTCAGGAGGGCATTATTTAATTTCCATGTATTTATTGAGTTTTTGGTGTTGCTTTTGCCATTAATTTCCAATTTCATTGCACTATGGTCAGATAATGTGTATGGGATAGTTTCAATTCTTTTGCACTTAAGCATGTCCTATAGTCTAATATATGTCTATTTAGAGAATGGCCCATGTGCAGCTGAGAAGAAGGTGTATTATGATGTTGTTGGGTGGAACATTCTATAAGCATCTACTAAGTCCATTTTCTCACAAGTTTGATTCAGTTCTGTTGTTTCTTTAGTGATTTTTTTTTGTCTAGTTGACCTATCTCTTTGTGATAGTGGGGTATTAAGGTCCCCTGTGACAATTGTGTTATTGCTTATTTCATTTCTATTAACATTTGTCTTATATATTTGGGCACTCATATATTTGGTGCACATATATTTATGATTGTTATTTCTTCTTCTTTAACTTTCCCTCTAACAAGTATGTAGTTACAATCTTTATCTCTTTTGACCATTTTTGGTTTGAAGTTTACGGTGTCTGCAAACAGGATAGCTACCCATTCTATTTACTGTGTTCCTATTGCATGAACTATTGTTTTCCATCCTTTGACTTTAAGTCTATGAGCTTTTTTTTGAGTTAAATATGTTTCTTGTATACAGCATATTGTTGGGTCTTATTTCTTGATTCATTCTGCCAGTCTGTTTCTTTTGATTGGTGAATTGAAGCCATTTATGTTGATGGTTATAATTGATATGTATTGGTTTATCTTTGTCATGTTATTTTCCTGTTGTTGGTTCCCTGTTTTCCTCTCTATTTAATTATTTTACTGGCCGGGTAATTTCTTTCTAATGTTGTTCTTGAATTTGTGGCATTTTCATCTCTATTCAGAATGTCTTTCAGTATTCTTTCTAAGATTGGTTCAGTGGATATGAATTTCTTCAATTGTTCTTTGTCATGGAAGTATCTTATTTCTGCATTAACCTTGAAAAAATGTTTTACAGGGTGCATCAATCTGGGCTGGAAGTTGTTTTCTTCCAGGGCTTCAAGTATTTCACTATAAGCTCTTCTTGATTTGATCTGTGTTGAGAAGTTAGCTATGATTATAATGGATTTTCTGTTGCAGGTGATCTGTTTCTTCTTTCTATCAGCTTTTAATGTTCTGTGCTTGTGCTGAATGCCTGAGATCTTGATTATTATACATCTGGATGTAGATTTATTTTTGTCATGATTGGGGTTCTATATGCCCAACTTATCTGTATGTCAGATTCTGTTTCTATGCTTGGGAAATTTTCTGTTATTACTCTTGCAAATTCTTTTTTAAAAATATCATTTGTATTGACTCTGCTTCTTTATTGACACCCATAAATATTATATTATCTTTCTTTTCATCATCCAGGAGCTTTTGAATTATTATTTCATGGTTCTTTGCTATTTTTAAGAGATCTTATGTTTCCTGGTCACTAGCCTCGATCCTATCTTCAAGATCTGAAAGTCTACAGCTTAATTCAAGCAATTTTTCCAGCTTTAAGTGGAATTTTTAATTTCTTATGTTGTAGTCAGGGGTTGTGTGGAGAACAATTAAAATCAGGACACAGAATTTATAATATTATTTATGATGGTCACCCAGAGTTAACATTAGATAGTGCAAGACACCTATCCACAACACTAAATACATAGAATATTCAGCCAAGGGCCTGAATCCCACAGTAGTGTCCTACATGAGTCCAGATGAAGACCTAGAGCCCATGACAATGCCTCCCACAAGTCCAACTGGAGGTCTAGATTCCATGAGAAGGACTCATGCCAGTCTCTTTTATGGATCTAAGCTGGGAAGGCCCGAAGGTCAGCAATGGAAGCTAGAAAGTCTATGCCAGTGGGGTGAAGAAGCTGTGCTGATAGGTTGAGGGTTCTATGCTGGAGCCAAGAAGTCACACACAAAGCAAGGACCAAGGCTGTCCTGAAAAGTACCACAGCCATCCTCAGTGACATTGAGGTTCCGAGCTCCTTTGACAATAAGCACAGCTGAGTACATGCCAGGAAGCCAGAGTGACAAGTTTGTCCTGGAGATTAAATGGCACATGTCATACCCTCTGGAGCCAGGAAACAATGCTCAATGTAAGGACCAAACTCCCCCAAAGTGAACCACAGTCACTTTCACCAACAAGGTCCTGAGCTCCTCCAATGACAATGGTCGAACTCATATTGGGGAAGCTAGTCATGTTGAGCTCTTCCAGAAGAACCAACAGCTCAAACAACAACACTTAGAGAAACCCACAACACTTCACTCTTCTTCTCCTCCAGATCTCTATTTATTCTGGCAACTTTCCTCAGGTGCAACATCTACTGTCAGCACCATGGTGATTTAATTCTGCTGGAGTTAAGTTGACCCCTAGTTTTTAACCCGCAACATCCTAAATATCTATTTGAACTTGTTTCATGCATTTTAATCCTTTCTTACATTGTTCATTCAAGGTTTCCATCATTTTCCTATACACCTCTATTTTGTCTATGTTGTCTCTAGGTGTGTTGAGTGGTTCTTTCATTATAGATGCCATTTCTTTTTTTACCTGAGACATTATTTCTGATGATTCCCTCTATAGTCTCACAGATTTTTTTCTTTATTTCACTTGCTGTCTTTTCAGTGATTTCAAGTGTTTGTTTTCCAACTTCTTCTCTTTTTGTGTCCCCTGTACTTGTTCTGGGAGGGTTGGAGATCTGAGATTGCATTTTGCTTTTTTGTTTTGTCATTTTCTCCTGTGGGTTTGAATTTTGGTCTTTTCAGCCTCACTAGTTTCACCTACACTTGTGTGCACCATCATCAAGGTCCTACTGTAAGGCTAGTTTTCTTCCAGTCACCAGTTCTGGGTAGAGGGTGATATCACAGATGCAGTCACAGGCCTACTACAATCACCAGGGTGGAGGGCTAGATCAGTGACATGGCCCTATTTCCTGACTCTAAATGAGTCTCTTTCTTTCTTTCTTTCTTTCTTTCTTTCTTTCTTTCTTTCTTTCTTTCTTTCTTTCTCTTTCTTTCTCTTTACTATTTATTTTTCAACTCTTGGCAGTTATTGAAATATGACAGAAGGCCAAATTATATGCTGTAGCTCTTTGTTTGATCTTCAGTTTGCTGTGATTCATTCTTTCTTTTTCCCATGAAATAAGTGATTTCTCATTTATTAGCAATCCATCAGCTGAAGAAAATACTGGCCATGCAATTGCAGTGGTAAAGTACACTCAGGGCCAGAAATTATTAGTATGCAGTATATGCTAGCTGCTATAACACAAGCATTACTATGATTCTTCTTTGTTAACATCAGCTTCTTATGTATTTCAAACCTTACGTGTTACACTAAAAAAAGCCATGTCTAGTCCATGTGTGTTTTTTTTTATTACATTCATAGAATGTTACTTTTATTTTGGAGACAATTATACATATAAACAAGCATCACTTTAAGCAGATTCAGTGTAACATACATAAAACCTTTGGTTGATACATTGTTGGAAGTTTCTTTTAAAAACCTGATTTATTTTTGAAATTTATATATGATTTAATGACTATTTTTTAAACAAAATCACCATTTATATTGATGCAGATATCAATGATGCAGTCCTTGAGGCAGCAGCAACATAAAGGTGTTTACGATTAGCTGAAGTCCTTAGTAGGCGTTCTGATCTTGGCAGATGTGACTTGACATGAAATAATTCTTTTGTGGTTTTATCCTCTAGGATTTGATTTCATTGTTATTCTAGTCTAATTTTTCATTCAGACAGTCAAATTGGTTTTCTATGCAAATTTTCTGGCTATCTGTTCTTTGCTCCATTTTTCAAATTGTATAATTTAGTCACATTATTTTTATTTGCTACTTCTAGCTTTAGTTTGTATGTATTTTTAAGTAAAACAAACAATGTTTACTTCCACTTTGTTAAAATAACATTATTTAATTTTTTTTTTTACAAATATGTCTCCCATGATAGTTTTGGGATGATTTCTTTCTGCTTTTAAATTTTAAAAAGAATTTATTAAAATCCTTAAAATTATCTGACAATTTAATCATATGCTTCACCTCATTTAAATGTGTTCAACAATCATCATGACTGGGATCATTAACTTCTATCTTTTCATCTGTTATAACTGGTGATAGATGATGAAGGTTTCTAACTACAGGCACGATGATGGTCTAGTCTGGCTCCTCCTTCACAGTCTATCATTCCTGTCATCATCAATGATAAAATAATGTCCTATAGTATTCAATCTGTTAAATCTTTAGGGAATCTTGTTTTTACCTTGTCCTTTAAAACATTATCACTCGTGAGTCTTAATAAACAGATACTGTAAATCAAAATTATGGATTTGTTTGCTTGATTGCATAAACCAACCAACCAAGAAATGCAAAACAGCAAGAAAAATAAAACTTCCAGCTAGATTTGATCAATTTATGTAGTTAAAAGAGACATTGGTTTTAATGATCAATGTATACATATAAAGGGATTATAGAAGATAGTTCATATAAAATTAATAAAAATTACCTAATTTGTAAACAATTTTAGAAATGTGACATCAACCACATTTTACAGAAAAGGAACAGAAAAGTGATATTTAAACCCTGCCTTTAGGGTGGGAAAAGTGATTAGATTTTATAAATGAGAATGTTAGGAACAACTAACACAATTTCGCTCCTGTTATTAGAGCAATTATAATAAGAAGATATTAAAGTTGTGATAACCATGCTGGCTAAAATTGAATTACAGTGACAGACCACTCTTGTAAGTAGTTTGGCAAAATTCATTGGACTCATTGGAGAAAGGTTATGTAAAAACATGTGCAGTCAGATGGCTTCCAAAATGATAATTACTGTTAAAACTAATATTATTGAATTTGGAAAAGTACAGGAAAGTTAATGAGTGTGAACTAAATACAGTCAGTAAAAATTACTTAAGTGAATGTTTATTCACTTAAGAGATATATTTTAGTTGTTTTTTGTTCTAATCAGATTAGGCTACATCAATGGGAAATCATGAGACTTCCAGTAATATTTTCTTTCTTAAGTACTGAAATTATAATCAGTTCTAAGAGTGAGAATAAATATTGCTTAATAGGAAAAATTAATTTAATATATAATAAATAAGCATATTATGAGCTCCTTTGGGGAAATTGATGTGCTATGTTTATAATTTGAAGTGAGACTTAACATTAAAATTCATCTCTCAAATGCCAGGAAGCCTTATATTGCCACAATAAGTCACAATTTATTGTCTTTGTAGCAAAACTCTGACAAAAGGGACTGTGGCAGCACCAGGAGCCATGTGGATGAGTCATTATCCTTTCTGTCTTTGGAATGAATTATAGAGATGGGCATTCACACAAGATAAGGTAGTGAAACAAATCCAAAAATCTTGTACTTCATGGTGAGTAAATGGTAGTGGTATGACTGCCATCAAACTGTAAAACATCCCAGTGGATACATCTTAGAAACTGACTTTGTACTTGAGAACAATTGATAGACCAGGATATGATTTGGAAAGAAAAAAAAACTTAAGGCATGCCATACAGGGATGAAGAAAAGTGAAACAAGAAGACTAAAATAAATGTGAGGCATAGTCTGGTATCTAGTCTGGCTGCCTCTTGGTTTTATATCCATAAATAAATAAATAAATAAATAGGAATTATGAATCAGAGCTGGGTTCTGGAGCAAATGGGTTGCAGGTAGAAGAGTTGTCAAATAAAACACTATCCATCTTCAAGACTATTCTCTGAAATATTTTCCCCTGTCTTTCTGCCACTGTACACTGGCAAGTCATTTCTCCTCCACAGTTTTATCCAGACCTGTGCAGTGCTTCCTGCTCTGTATAGCTCCTTTTCATGTTTACAGATGTCTTAAAATGAGCAACTGTATTTAATTTTGTTGCATATCTTTTTGAGTGTGTTGGTTTGAGTTAAATGCTCCCCAAAAATCATGTATTAAAAACATGGTCCCCAGCTGATAGGACTTTTGGAAAGTGATAGAAATGCAAAAAAATGGGACCAATTATAGGAGTGGGTCAACAGGGGGTCTTGCATGGGTATATTTTGTTCCTAGGCTCTGACTGTCTTTCTCCTTCTTGGATGTCAAGAGGTGAGCAGTTTTGCTTCACAATACCCTCTCCAACAGGATGGTCTGGCTCATCACAGGCCCCAAACCAATGGAAGTAAAACACTATAGAGTGAAAATGCTGAAACTATAAAGCAAAATGAGTCTTTCATCATTAAATTAGTTTTCTCAGCTAATTTTCTACAGTACTGGAAAGCTGACTAACACACTGGGAAAACCCAAAAGACCATAAAAGAAAGGTGAACTTCATGTTAATTTTTACCATGTAGTTTTCTGAAAAGAGAATCTAAACTTAGTTTTCAAAGGTATTACTGGAGAATCATTGACAAGACATTTCACCTGCTCTCCCTTATGCTCCAAAACTTTGATTCTTACATAAAATTGCAACAGTGTTTTCCCTCTCTAGATGCTATCTCGCTTATTCCCAGTTGACTCAGTTCTGATACTTCCATCACCAACAACCATCATGAAGCCATTCAGTTATTTGTGTAATGTATAGAGCATCCACGATATGTTGATAAAAATGCCATGGAGCCCAAAGAAGACAAAAACAAGCTTTCATAGAGCTTGTTTGAGAGACAGAGTACACAGATGACAATGGTCATGTCATAACAAAAAGAGCACTGTAAACTCAAACTGCCTGGGACGCCAACAAAGAAGAGACAGGAAGAGGGGTGTAAGGGTGGGTCATAGGAGTGATAAATACATATTGAAATGCATTATATACATTGAAATTGCCCCCAAAATACATGACACTAGGAGGGATGGAAGATGAGGAGAGAAAAAAGGTAAAACAAAATTTCATAACAAGATAATAAGAGAATAACAATCATTAATACATTACACATTGTCATCTTTAAAGTAGTTGCTCAGGGTATGAGGTATAGGCATAAAATTTTTTTTCCAATAGATATTAGCACAAATCTTCCTTTTTAATGAACTAAGATACTGATAGTATAACTGACTTGCATTTTTTCCCCTTTCCCCTACTGTCCTTTCAGAAGGTGTTATGTTTGTATGTGTGTATGATAAAAATATGGTCATATACATGTACAAGCCTATCAAAAGTAAAATGATTACTCAATACGCACTAGTAAAAATGTGGAAAAATAAAGAATGGTTAGAGTAGCAAGAAAGAAAGGAAAGAAGGAAGGAAGGATGGAAGGAAGAAAGAAAGAAAGAAGAAAGAAAGGAAAGAAGAAAGAGAAAGGAAAGGAAAGGAAAGGGAAGGGAAGGGAAGGGAAGGGAAGGGAAGGGAAGGGAAAGGAAGGGAAGGGAAGGGAAGGGAAGAAAAGAAGAAAAGAAAAGAGAAGAGTAAGCAGTGGAGGGCAGCAAAGACCAGAGCAGACCATCCGGCAGAATCACGAATACCTCAGAGTACACCAGTGAAGCTGGGAGTTAAAGTAAAGTCCAGGACCACAGAGTGAGCATGAAACCTGAGAAGACCAGTGGAGACCTCGCTCAATACTTCACAAGCTACACTCCAGAAAGGAATGAAAGATGTGTAAGAAACACTGCCCACCGAGACTGTTAACTCTCTGAGGACAGTGACAATTCTGTCTTCTTTTACCTTAGTATTATACAGATATTGCTGAATACATTTCTGTTGAACTAGAAAAAACAATAGAACTTTAACCTCTGCAACCCAGTTTGTTCTGATCTGAAAAAGGGCAGAAGCTGAAAGTTAAGCTATGTTGAATTCAAGCCCTAGCAAGCCCAGGTCCTAATCTATAGAGTTCAGCAAGTTCTTTCTGTAAAGAATGAGCTAGTCCATATTTTAGGCTTTGTGGGTAACGAGGTTCCTGTTGCAGTTTTTCAACTATAAACACAGCCAAAGACAACATATAAATCAAGAAGTGTGATTGTCCCAGTGACACGATTTTTGGCCATTAAAATGTGAATTTCATGTAATATTTATATGTCATGAAAGTTACAAGTCATTTTGACTTTTTAAACCTTAACAGTGCAGAAACTACTCATATATTATAAACCACACAAAAATATGCAATTTGTTGAAAAAGCTCAGGGGTTACAATCCTAAACCAACAGAAAATCCTAGTGCACGGCAGTGTAGAAGCTGGAAAAGATGAGTGTGGATGCTGGCTCTAGAGATGACCACTAGAGAGGGCCAGTTATGTTGTCAGAGGAGGCTCAAAGAAACACAAGCTATAATTCTGGAAATGACAGGGACGAGGATACCCACAGCAGTGGGGAGTTGAGGTGAGGAGGGAGCTTTCTCTGCAGGAGAACTGTTATGTCATGGTAGTAATCAGCTGTCTGGGCTGTGAGTGACAGCATTTAGCTGAGGCAAAGAGCAATGTTTTTCCCCCTGACTATAGGGGAAAAATTCAGGCTTGTGTTTAGGTCCTATGTATTCATCAATGAGCATAAGGGCAAATGACCAAAGATTTGGTGTCATCACTTATGCCAAAATTTGCAGACAGGCTTTGCAGAGACCTGAGCAGTGGGTAAAGCAGGACCTTAGTACCAGTGTCATCAGTGGCACTCTCCAACTTAGTGACCTCAGGCAAGTGGCTGGGGAATGGTATTTAGAGTCCCCCCAGTGTTATTGGGAAATCACTGATGTTAGAATGAAAGCATCTATCCTGCTTAATAGCCACATAAGATAGATTTTAAGATTTCATCACTTTCATTAGCATAACTTTCACATTCCTGGAAAAATGAAAGTTTTAAGTTACTATTGTTTATTCCAAGACTTTCTAAAGCGTCCACCAATAGAAAGGATGATATGATCATTTATATTCTAAGACTTAAACTCTTTTCAAAATTCCTCTCTTGTACCCGGTAAACTACTATGTCATGATTCATGATCTTTATGAATCACTTGTTGAATGATTCACCTTAAATCAGATTTCAACATCTTAATAAATTCTTCCCTTAAGATACTTCTAATCCTCTAAGAGTAGTGATTTTCCATATGGCAGTAAGCAAGAAATTTAAATTTTTCCTCTTAACTGATTGCTTGTATTTTCAGGGTCAGATTATATAAAGCTCTCAGCTTGATGCCAGTCCCAATCTTAAATACTTTATGAAGTTAAATATACAGATCCCATGCAGTATTATTTAAAATAGGAAAAATGTAGAAGGACCCCAATTATTCTTCAATAGATAAGTGTATAAATATAATGTAATGCATACGTACAGATATAGTTTATGACTTGAAAGGAAAGGAAATTCTGATACATACAACAACATAGATGAACTTTGAAGACATTATGGTAAGTGACATAAGCCAGTTACAAAGGGATAACCATAGTAGGGCTCCACTTACATGAGGCACCCAAATACATAGAGACACAATGTAAAATGGTGGCTAGCCAGATTAAGAGAAGGAAAAAATGCAGAGTTATTGTTTAATGGATATTGAGTTTTAATTTAAGATGATAAAAATGTTCTGGAGATGGATAATAGTTATCTTTGTCCAACAATATGAATGCATTTACAGTGGAAAATTTTATGTTGTCTATATATTTTTTCTCTCAGTCATATATACATGAATATGAGAATTTTTCATTGTCACTTGTCTCTTATCTTTAATTATTCCTCTGTTCTCTTAATAAAATCAGTATTTTCTAAGTAATGATTGCTGATCTATAAGTACGATGTTTCAGTTCTTCAAACAAGCTGCATTTTGGCCAATAGCTTTCCTGATAAAACAAATAAAATATTTACTCTTCTTCCCCACATTAGAATGAGTTTCTTTGGAGACATTTAGGTGTAGACATTTTGTAATAAAGGCTTATGCCAGGGGTGATCCAGTTGTTTTTCTACCACCGTGTGTGTGTTTGTGTGTGTGCGCGCGCGCGCGTGTGTGTGTGTGTGAGAGAGAGAGAGAGAGAGACAGACAGAGAGACAGAGAGAGACAGACAGAGACAGAGACAGAGAGACAGAGATGGAAAGAGACACAAAGAGACAGGCAGATAGGCACAGAAATCATCAATAATCTTAGAAGTATGTAAACTCAGTGCCGCATGAGTCCCAGAAATTTCTCTTAGACCACCAAATCCTGGTCAAATTAGATGAAACAGAGTCAGGAGAATTTTAAGGAGGTCAGCACTAGACCAGGTGACTTAACATTGATTTCTACCAAATGTACCTTGGGGTCAAAGCCTGTTGATCGGTATTCTATCCCAGCACAATAAAAACAAAGCAGGGTGGCTCTGAGCCTATAGAGACCCGAATGAAAAGAGGTAGGAAAAGTAGAAGCAAAGTGCAAAGAATAACATGAGACTCAGAGGCAATCCAAGGTGGTCTTTTTGAGAGATTCTGAAGCTCAATATGAAAATTCTGTTTTACTATGATTTCAAGGCAGGTTTGAGAACAAACATGGCAAAGAGATTTCACCATTTGTGAAGAATTTCATCAATATTTTTTGAAGGATAAGGAATCTAATGCAAATGGCCTTTGATGAAAGACCATCTGGTCTTCAGACATGATGTTGGGAATCAGAACTTTCACAGAGGTAGCCAATTGGTACTATAGAGCCCTAAATCTTTGCATAATGGAGGTCTCTTAATTAGCATCAGCATTGGGGAATTCAGGAGCTGTCTAGGACAGGGAATTTTAGGACTCCACTTGGAGACTGGCCAGCATGCCCTCACTGTGTCCTGGAGGGCCAAAACCTACCTTTGTATATTTGGCCTAAAGCAATAACCAATCTGAGGAACAGTCTTAAAGAAAATTTTAATTTAGCTTTCATGCAACCAAATGCAAAAGAAAGAAAGGAAGAAAGAAAGCATAAAAAGGTATACTTACCATTATGGAGTTACTTATTTTTGAACGTTTAGAAAACAAAACTTCTATGGCTAACCCTTAACATCTCCAATTAGCTAAAGAGGTACATGAGAGGTGAACACACTGTTGGCAAATTCCAATGACTAAGGTGTTGTAGAATTGTGCTAAAACTGATTCAACACTAAATTCTGGAGCCAACAGTGTACTCACAAATATCTCTCACAGAAAAACAGAGTCCTAAATTGATTAATAACCTGAGAAAGAACTAATACTCTTTCACTAACACAAGTTGAACCCAGTAGTATTTGCTCTTAAATCTGGTCACAGAAAGATATCTAAGCAGGTGACTGAATCTTTTGTTAGAGCAGAGGCTGGCATTCATTTTCTTGAAAAGGGTGAAAACCTTTTTGTATGCACTAGTTTTTATAGACCAAAGGAGCAGTTACTTAATGGCTACAGAGTAGGAAAATTAATAATAATAGGCCAGGCTCTCATCCCATGCAATCAAATAGATGTTGTTCTCTATTGAGTTATGTAGCATAAGAATCTCACCTAATAACAGTAATAAATAATGGGATAATTTCCATGCCAGCTGCTAACAGTTTCCATGCTTCAAACCAGAGTTTTATATCATTGCATTTTTACCTACAGGAAACAATGACATTCTCAGACCTGTTCTAAAAGTCTGCATGTTTTATTTTTTTATTGCTATGGTCTTTATGGATTGTCTCAGCCTGAGGTTGAATTTTCAGCACCTGAAGGGAGGGAAATGGGATCAAAAAAGTGTTGCTGGTGGATCACAAAGTGACTAGTATGGGAAAAGGGTTCAAGGCAAAGGTACCCATTATTACTTTTAGGGGAGCTTGAATTCAAGTGTCTTAAAAGGTTATTTGCATGATACTTGTAGAAGAATATGTATTTTGATGATAATGATCATTTTGTTAGTGGTTTGTTTATGTCTTTTGTGGTATGGACCAGCTGAGTAATGGATTTCAGTGGATTAAATTTACCCAAGGTTCTGAATTCAAGAGTCAATAATATGTTGATAAGATAGTAAGTTGGAGATAGATCAGAAAGCAAGAAGCAGGGCTGGGGATTTAGCTCAGTGGCATAAGCTCCTGGCAAGCAAGAGGCACAGCTGAATCAATATTTATATCATATATGTGGGCTATACATGTATAAACAAAAACCTTGCTTGTAGTTCAATCTTCATCTTTGCGTCATCTTGGACAATAATTTTGCTACATTATGTTAGAGTGGTTGTACCATCCCTCTTGTGCTCTGGATGTGAATGTGTTTTACCTGCCATTCCTTGGGATTTATAGACACTTGCTTTATATTTCTGTTGTATAGGGCACAGTTTGGATGCTACTTGGATTGACTGCACACCTGTTTGCTTTCCTTATGTGGCTGTAAGAGTGTTTTTTTTAAACCTCACAATTTAGGTTATTATCACTCTCAAATGACCTATGTAGAAACTCAAACACAAAGAGGATGTCTACATGCACAAGGCTACAGAGCTGATACATGGAGTCACAATTGGAACACAAGCAGTGTAATTCTACAGTCTCTGACCTTACCCACTTCTCTCTTGAATAGGTAGCATTATGCTTTAGATGTGGTTTTTGAATCTTTTCCTCATATACATGGTATGCAAGCATAAGGTGATATGATAAACAAAGTTTATGTCTTGAGTAATTGTGCAGATATATTCCAAAATTCTTCAAGTTCTTGCTATTTAAAGCTACATCATATCTTTTTGGTTTTTCCATACACAACAATGTTTTTCTATGTCTCTGGATCTTTCTTCAAGGAAGAAAGAATGCCCAATACTGAATCTACTTCTACAGATTTGGAAAATTCCTAACATAGCATCCCCAAGTCCCTAACCCCAGACAGCTCCTCTGTAGGTATGTCTGTAGGTCTATTTAAGCAGTGGACTTGTTCTCATTCATCATGTGGTTTAAACACACCTACCATATTCTTAATAGTCCTCAGAGTAGGGGAAATAACATTAAATAGAACATTTCTCTTAGAGTAAATGATCCATTTGCTCAAAAGAACATTTATTATGCTGCTTGATTTCCATCTCCTCAGTCTCATTTCAAGGCATAACAGTTTCTAAATTTCAAAAGAATACATTGAAAAACATTGTTACATTCTTCCAGAATATCTTCCTGGTGGCAATACACAGAATGAAAGTCTAATTTTGGATCTAGACAGATGCTCTTTTCATTCTCTGAATGGCATTTTCCTAAACAAACTGCTGAATGCTTCAGAAATGAAACCTGTGATGTCTAGCATAGGTTGTATAGAAGCCATCAAAAAAAAATTGCAATACTCACTGTCAGGTGGGTTTTGATGTGTCTTGCTGGATGGAAGGATGAGATCAACTTAAGGGAGAATTGGAAAATATTTATGCTTATTTTTAGCCCCTACCCATGGCAAATACAAAACAATTTGATAAATATGTGAATTTTAGGAAATCAAGAATGATTTTGATGTTAGTTGCTAAAATTTTTTTCAGAAAAACAACATATGTCCTCAGCATAATTACTAAAGGAGTTATTATATTTATTCCTGGTAATTTTACCCGTTAGGAAAATTCTATGGCCCAGGGATTTGTAAAAAATTAATTTTCAAGCATAAATTGCTTGTGTGTAACTCCGTACTATAACCCTGCTCACCATCCCTTCCTAATTCTTCCCAGTAATTAAAAATCAGCAGCTTTTTTGTGAGAGTAGCACCTACTTTTCTGTGCTGGGCATGTGTGGGTTGTGTGAGGTGGATGAAATCAGTGAAAAGTAAGCATAGAAATTAAAGACACAAATCTTTTTTTTTTTTTAGTTTAAAGAGAAAGCAAAACAAAACAAAACAGAACAAAGCAGAGCAGAGTAAAACAATGCAAATAACCCAGGATTTTAAAGGCACAAATCTTACAATAGAGAATAAAAACAGAAGAAGCTAGAAATCTGAACTAAATACAGTGAAAAACGTAAGACTCCATCTTTTTATTTTTATAAAATTCTTCAGCAAATCATTGCATTTTCTATTGGCTACAAAATCAGTTAAGGTAATCCCAAAGAGTATGTGGGTTCAAATAAATTCATTGATACTTATTAAGCACCTTGTCATGTGTCATATGTCTTCTAGGTTCTTTGGATACATAGACAAAGAAAATCACCACACCTGACTCACATTAGGCTCTGACCGGAGCATTGTTAAGGAATGTACCATGTGCTTGTAGGAACCACAAAATTTATCTTCACTTTTCAGTGAGGATACCAATGTCCAGAGGTCAAGTGACCTTCTCAGGTCTACCTAGTTTAGTAACTGATACTTCAAAAATTGTCCTCTTAATCTCTTCACTGGGTTTGAGATGAATAAAATCCCATTTTATAGATGAGATGATTTAGCTCAGTGGGATAACATGACTTAAGATTTGCCCATAGAAACTGGCAGAAAGAACCTGTCTATTGAAGAAAGTGCTTCTTGCCAGTATGTTCTGCCTTTATGCCTACAAGCCAGACATGAAATGTAGACTCTACATATGTCCAATAGCATAAAAGGACTTTTAATAGTGGAGATTATGGGTCTAGGTATAAGAATGTCTCTATGAGACTGACTTAATACATCATAGTAATTATATGTAGAACATATAATTATTTAGAAGATGAATATTGAAAGTCATGGTTTAGCCTTGATTTTTAAGACAAACTTAAACCTTTCCAAAATATATTGGTTCATTTCACTTAGGTATTATATTGTTGATGCTTTTGAACTAGTTTTCCTTTTTAAGTTGGTATATCTTAAATACAGTATTTAGCTTATTAAAAAACCTAGTTAAATCAAACAAATAACTTATTAGGGTGTCAGAAACATGCTAAAATTTGAACTGGTTGAAAATTTTAAGAATAACTATAATGTTAGAAACTTTAATTAATTCTTTTTAAAGAGTTCATAATTTCCTTGTCCTTATTACTTCTCTCCTGCCTCTTACCCACAAGCTCCCAGTTAATAAAAAACAGGAACATTGTGTGTGTGTGTGTGTGTGTGTGTGTGTGTGTGTGTAGGCTCAGGATATTACATTTGTATATCCACAGATTGGTTATTTTATTCAGTTTATTTGGATTTCTGGAAAGCAGGAAACACATTTAACCCTTAAGCATCATGGGAATAGGTCATATAACATAGTCGGGAACCTCTCACAACAAATTAAATATAGCCAGGTGTGAGGGAAAATAAATTCCATATGTTTAAAAATTATTTGAGGAGATAGAATTTCACTGAAAAATATAAATGGAATCTGGGAGTCTTTTCATTAAACAATTTATTACACTGTAATATGCTTGATGCCCAGTACATATGTAAGAATAGGGTAAAAGTACTATTGTCATGAAGTATCATTAAATAAATACACAAAGCATCTTCTTCAAATTAGACCTATGACTTTATTTGCTTAAAGTGGCCTTCTTTTCCTTCCTGGGTCAGAACAGTCACTGAGTTCTTGTAAATTTTCTGCAGTACATCTTCTAGAAACTTGTTAATTCTAGGAGATAATAACGTTCATGAAGTGATAAGGTAAATAGAATCCTACTTCAATTAAAGAAGAGTTTTAACAATATGCTTGAACACATTTTAGGGAATTTACATGGATATAAGTTTGTTCTATGTTCACTGCAAGCCTATGAAATTTCATTGTTACCTTCTTTGTACAAAAGAGGCAATGGAAAGGTTTAGTAACTCACTCAATTTTCTGCAGCTAGTGAAGAGCAGAGTTTGAATCCAGGTCTTCCTGTTTGCAGAACACGTTCAGTTCGTCACATTGCCCCTTAAGGGGGATAATTATTAGCTGATGAAGAACAGAAAAATAAAGGTGAAAATGAAAAGAATGCCTCGGAACAAAGAAGGGAAAGTTGAGCAAGGGTGTAGAATGATGGTGGTAGGAGGTGGAGATACAGGAATGAAGTTATTTGGCTGGCTCCTTCTGGGTTAGGTGTTTCTTTGCAGCTGAACCTCAGAAATTGCAAATGCTAGGATTCAAATACTAGGAGCAAGTATTTGTATTTCTATTTTACAGATTGTGTTATGGTTTGTATCTCAACTGTCTTCCAAAATTTATGTGTTGAAGGCTTGATCCTCAGGTGATGAAACTACTGGAAAGGACTGGCATCTTTGGAAGGTGAATCTTCATTGGGAAAAGCTGGTCACTAGGAATGTGTCTTTGACAGATATTTCTCTCTCTCTCTCTCTCTCTCTCTCTCTCTCTCTCTCTCTCTCTCTCTCTCAGTGTGTGTGTGTGTGTGTGTGTGTGTGTCCCTCTTTCCTGGCCACCATGAGGGCAGCAGCTTTGCTACACTGTGTTCTCCCAGCCTTGAAGTTCCACTTAACCACAGGCCCAAAGTGTTGGGGCCAAAGGGCCATGACCTAAAACTTTTAAAGCCATGATTCAAAACAAATCTTCCCTCCTTTTAAGATATTTTTCTTAGGTATTTTGTTATCGCAACAGAAAGCTAACACAGATAGGAAGCCTGAACTTTAGAGTGGTTAAGTGAATGTCCCAAGGTCCTATAACTAGTGAGCCAGAAGGCCTAAAGCCTAGGCTTCTTTTCCTAACTTTCCTTTTAGAGTTAAAAAAAAAAAACAGTCTCCCCCCCAAAACCCCCAGTAGAAATGTCTTGGTCTGAAAAATATACCAGACACATTTAAATCTATCAGTTTTAAACATTTTCTTCCCAATTCTCATCAGTTCCTAATTAATTTCATTTCACCCTGCATCAGTCTATGAGAAGATAACTAGAATGGCTCCAAATGGCTCCTCTTGGGATCAAGACTACAGGAATGGGAGCAAGGTATTGTGAACAACAAATCTTTCCAGACATCCTTTCTTACCGACATTAAATTCAAAGAAATCTGAGAGGTGTTTGTTTTTAAAAATGGTATTCTGTGGCCAGGAATATAGCTCAAGGGGCCTGGCGAGAGCAAGGTTGTGAATTTGATTCCTCATACAAAAAAAGAAAAGAAAAAAAACTGACATTCTGTGTTTATACTATGTTTTACGAAGTGGAGGAGTTCCTCCACCTAGTCTATTGAGGGTAAATTAGGGGTAAGGTTAGACTTAGGACCTTCCTTGTATGTCTCTCTCTTTGCTTTACTTCTTTATTTGTTTTTACTTTATGCTGAACTTGTTCCTGTGCCATGTCTTTTTTAAAGAATCTTTTAAAATTTTATTTAAAGAGAACAAAACAAGACAGAATAAAGGGTAGTAACAATACAGAATTCCAAAGGGAAAAAAGAAAAGAACAAAAGAACACAAAGAAATTACCACTTGATAAATTATATACTGTTATCTTGGAAATAGTTGTTCAAGAGACAAAATTAAAGCATACAAAGTAGACATTCAAACAGTGAGACTGCTAATAGTTCTGCTCAATGATCTAACAAAAAATTAGTAATATGGTCATCTATCTTTACACACTTACACATACATGCAGTTATATCTTTAGAGCACTTTCTTTTCCTCTCTTTTTTACAGTAGCAATTACACATTTTGGGTTTTATTACTCCTACCATTTCTGTTACTTTTTTCATTTCAGACACAATGTGATACTTATAAATATGATTCTTATTTATTTCACTAATGAGGATAGTCTCAAGTTGTCTCCATCTCCCTATGAAGGCCGCAAGATCATCCTTCTTCATAGCTGAGTAATAATCCATTGTGTAAAAATACCACATCTTTTTCATCCACTCTGTGCTTGATGGGCATCTTGGTTGCTCCAAGATTTAGCTAGTACAAATTGTGATGCTATAAACATAGTTTCACAAAAATCACTGTGATATGACCTTTTTAGTTTTTCTGGGAAAAAACCCAGGAGGGTAATAGCTGGGTTGAATGGAGCTTCCAATCCTAGTCTTCTGAGAATTCTCCATACTTATTTCCATAGTGCTTGCACCAGTCTACACTCCCACCAACAGTGGAGCACTGTTCCTTTTTCCCCACAGCCTCGCCAACATTTGTTATCAGTTGATTTCTTGATGGCAACTATTCTTTCCAGAGTGAGATGAAATGAAATCTCAATGTTGTTTTAATTTGCATTTCTTGAATGACCAGTGATGGTGAACATTTCTTCATGTATTTATTTGCCATTTGTATATTTTTATCTGAGAACTGTGTGTTCATCTCAGATGCCCATTTTTGGAGAGGGTCTTTGAAATTGGGGGGCTTGATGTTTTTCAATTTTTTATATATTCTTGATATAAGTCCTTTGTCTGAGAGATTGCTGACTAAAATTCTTTCCCATTCTGTAGGTTTTCTTCTCACTCTGTTGGTAATTTCTTTTGAAGTGCAGAAACTTTTCAATGATGTGAGATCCCAGTTGTTGATTCTCTGAAGTGTTTCCCATGCAGTTTGCATTTTGTTCATGAATTCTTTGCCTACTCCTATGTCTCCAAGACTTCTACCTACCCTATCTTCTAGTAGATTTAGTGTTTCTGTTTTAATGTTTAGGTGTGTGATCCACTTAGACTTTAGTTTTGTGCATGGTGATAGACATGGGTCTAGTTTCAGTCTTCTGCCTATGGAGAGCCAATTTTTCCAAAACCATTTATTAAAAAGGTTATTCTTCTTCCAGTGAACATGTTTAGCCCCTTTGTCAAGTATCAGGTGCCTGAGTTTCTTTGTACTTTTACTTGCATCTTCTAATCTGTTCCATTGATCCTCAGGTCTATTTCTTTGCCACTACCATGCTGATTTTATCACTGTGGCTTTGTAGTACAGTTTCAAGTCAGGAATTGAGATACCTTCTGCCTTGCCTTTATTGCCCAGAATTGCCTTTGCTATTCTAGGTTTCTTCTGTTTCCAAATGAACTTTAGGAGTGTTTTTTCTATATCTGTGAGGTATGACCATGGTATTTTGATTGGGATTGCGTTAAATCTGTATAACAGTTTTGGGAGTATGGCCATTTTCACCATGTTGGTTCTTCCTAGCCAAGAGCAAGGAATATTCTTCCATTTTCTAATATCCTCTTCAATCCCCCCCCTTTTAGCATTGTATAACTTTTAGCATGTAGGTCTTTTACATTCTTAATTAGGTCAGTTCCTAAGTATTTCACTTTTTTAGATGTTATTGTGAAGGGTGATATTTCCATAATTTTTCTTCTTGGTGAGTTTCTTGTTTGTGTGCAGGAATGCTATTGATTTTTGAGCATTGACTTTGTATCCAGCTACACTCCTGAATTTGTTTATTAACTCTAGTAGTCTTTTAATGGAGTTTTTTTGGGTCTTCTATATAGAGTATCATGTCATCTGCAAATAGTGATAATTTAACTTCTTCCTTTCCTATCTTTATTCCTTTTATTTCTCTCTCTTGTCTGATTGCCCTGGCTAGTGTTTCCAGAACTATATTGAATAGGAGTGGTGATAGTGAAAAGAAAACAATCCTCCATAAATTTCATTGAAGAGTTTAAGGAGTATTGGCATCAAGTCTTCTCTAAATTTCTTATAGAATTCAGCTGTGAATCCATCAGGACCTGGGCTTTTCTTTGCTGGTAAGTTTTTAATTATGTTTTCAATTTCAATAGTTGATATTGGTTTATTGAAAATTGCTATACCTTCTTGGTTGAGCTTTGGTAGTCCATATGTTTCTACAAATCTGTCCATTTACTCTATGTGAGTAGAGATTTTCAAAGTAGATATTCATGATCTTTTGAATTTCCATGGGATCTGTAGTAATTTCCCCCTTTTCAGTCCTTATTGTGTGAATTGGGGTTTTTTTCTTTCTTTTTCTTGATAAGGTTAGCTATAGGTTTGTAAATTTTGTTTATTCTCTCAAAAAACCAACTTTGTGATTCATTAATTCTTTGTATTGTTTTTTAGTTTCAGTTGCATTGATTTCTGCTCTAATTTTTACAATTTCCTCTCTTCTATGAGCTTTGGGTTTAACTTGCTCTTCTTTTTCTAGAAGCTTGAGATGAAGCATTAGTTTGTTTATTTATGCTCATTCTGTTTTCTTCATATGACAGTTTATTGCTATATATTTCCTTCTTAAGACTGCTTTCATTGCACCCCAGATTACAGTATGTTGTTTCATTGATTTGTAGGTATTGCTTTATTTCTTCTTTAATTTCATCTGTAGCCCAGTGGTTGTTCAAAAGGTTGTTATTTAATTTCCATGTATTTATGCAGGTTTTGCAATTTCTTTTGCCATTAATTTCCAATTTCATAATATCTGTGGTCAGATATTATCATGGGATAATTTTAATACCTTTGCATTTACTTAAGAATGTTTTATGGGATAATATATGGTCTACTTTGGAGAATGTCCCATGCACAGCTGAGAAGAATGTATATTCTGATGTGGTTGGGTAAATATCTGTAAATATCTACATCCAATTGTTCACAGTTATGTTTCAGTTCTATTATTTATTTGCTGACTTTCTGTGTAGTTGATCTATCTCTTTGTGACAATGAGCTGTTAAGGTCCCCTGTAAAAATTGTGTTCTTATGTATTTGGCTTTTCATATCTATTAGTATCTGTCTTATATAGTTAGGTGCTCCTGTGTTTGGTGCATATACATTATAATTGTTAGTTCTTCCTCTTGGATTTTTCCACTTACGAGTATGTAGTGACCTTTTTTGACTCTTTTAATTGTCTTAGGTCTGAAGTTCACATTGTCTGCAAATAGAATAGTTACCCCTACTTTTTTCTGAGTTCCTGTTGCATGGAATACTGTTTTCTATCCTTTGACTTTTAGTTTATGAGTGTCCTTTTGGGTGAGATGTGTTTCTTGTATACAGCATATTGTGGGATCATGTTTCTTGATCCATTTTGTCAACCTATTTTTTTGATATGTGAATTGAGGCCATTTACATTTATGGATATCGCTGATATGTACTGGCTCAACTTTGTCATGTTATGTTCCAATTGTTTATTTTCTGCTTTCCCCCCTTATTTAATTGCTTGTTCTACCTGGTGGTTTCTTCCTATTGTTGTTCTGGGGATTGTGGTCATTTTTATCTCTGTTTAGTATGTCTTTCAATACTCTTTCTAGGGTTGGTTTGGTGGACATGAATTTCTTCAGGTATTTTTTGTTGTGGAGGTATCTTGTTTCTCCATTAAATTTGAAAGACAGTTTTTCTGGGTACATCAGTCTGGGTTGAAAGTTGTTTTCTTTCAGGGCTTGAAATATCTCACTCCAAGCTCATCTTGACTTGAGGGTTTGTGCTGAAAAGTCTGCTGTGATTCTAATGGGCTTTCCTTGATAGGTGAGTTGTGTCTTTTCTCTAACAGCTTTTAGTACTCTGTTTTTATGCTGTATGTCTGAGATCTTAATTATTATGTGTCTGAGTATAGATTTATGTTGGTTGTGAGTGTTTGGTGTTCTATATGCCTCACTTATCTGCATGTCAGATTTTTTCCCCATGTTTGGGAAATTTTCTCCAATTAGTTCTATGAATATTTTAGTTACATCATTTGCATTGACTCCAGCATCTTCATTAATGCCTATTAATATCATATTGTTGCTCTTGGAATCATCTTGAAGCTTCTGTATTGTCATTTCATGCTGCTTTGTTATTTTTAAAAGTTCTATCCTTTCATGATCACTAATTGTGATCCTGGCCTCAAGGTCCAAAATCCTATCCTCAGTTTCATTTAAATGATTTTGCATGCTTTGAATAGAATTTTTTGTTTCTTGGATGTCTCTTGGAGTTTGCTCCATGAATTCTGCTTGCTTTCTATATTGTTCACTCAAGGTTTCAATCAGTTTCCCATGCTGCTTTTTTTGCTCTCTATTTCTTCTCTAACTGTGTTCAGCAACTCCTTTACTAAGGTTGTTATTTCTATCTTTACCTGGGAGAGTACTTCTAATTTGATTTCCTCTATGGCCTCATGGAGTTGTTTTTTTTTTTTTTATTTCATTCACTATCTTTTCAGAGATTTCTGGTGTGTCACTTTTGGAGTCCTCTATTTCAGTGTCTCCTGTACTTGCTCCTAGTGGACTAGATGTTTGAGATTGCATTTTGTTTTTTCGTTTTGCCATTTTCCCCTTTCGAGTTAATGTTTGGTCCTTCAGAGCCACTAGTGTCAACTGCTGGTAGTGTGTATCTTGGGGTCCTAATATAAGGTTGATATTTGTCCAATTGCTGGGTCCCACAATGAATAGGTTGACCAGTCACCTGACTTCCTGCTGTATGGCCTGTTAGGTGAGTCCTATATTCTTCCTGGACTGACAAGCCTAGTAGTATTGATGTAGGTCAACTTTTAGTTCCTGCTATTACTTTATCTTCAGGTTATTCCAGGTCATCAAATCTCCCTGTCTACAGTATTTGTGTCAGCATCTGTGTCCCTATTGTGTGCCTGTGTGTCTCAAAAGCCATTTTGATTTTCTTCAAGTTGGGGGAGTCCTTCTCGGCACACTCCTCACTCTGCCTGATGTTTTCTGTGTGTAGGAAGGGGTCACCCCCACTCTTGTCAGACTCACCAAGGTCTTACAGTTAGTTGGAGGGAGCCTTACTATTGGCCCTATTTACCCTCTGTATACCTCTATTTTAGGGGCATACTTACCACACTGACTGGAGCCAGCTGGGATCTTTTGTTTTGGTGAGGCAGTCACTTAATCTCCCTTCAAGCTAGCACATATAATCCACTGTGGTCCAAGGTTCACCTGGGAGCACAGTTCCAAGTGTGCCCCATGTGCTGGGATTCTACTGGAGCACGTGGTCAGGGCCCGGGCCTGGCTTCTGAGACCTGCTGGCTGCCTGCAGTTCACTGGTCTTGGCCCAGTTAGGCCCGCTGGTCCCTCTTGTGCATCTTGAGGTAGTTTGAGACACAGGGCATGGTCTTACTCCCTGGGAGTGGAGTCAAGTTTGCCCCATGTACTGGGATTCTGCCAGAGCATGTGGTCAGGTGCCATAAGTCTTTGTTTCTTCAGTTTCTTTGGGGATATCTTTTTCTTGATTGGAATGTCCTTTTCTGGATTAGTAACAATTTGTTTGTTTTCTGTAAGGATTATCTCAATGTGGCAAGAGGAGCACAGGTGCGGGTTAACTGACTACGAACTCTGTGTATACTGCATGTCTTGTGTAATCTGTTTACCTAGATATGTTCAATCACCAGAGAATCTAGGTTAAAATCTTTCAGTCCAGCATCACTCTCTTCATTTTAGAGCAAGTGCAGCAAAAAAATTCACCCTTTTATAAAAGCCACTGACCCTAAATTAATCCACCTTTTCAATGCCAGAATGGCATACACTGATTCTTCTCAGCAACATTTTTTGGACATTTGGTAGCATTTCAATTATGCACATTTTGATGGTCTGAACAGTTTCACAGGTGCTCTTAAAGTGAAAACAAAGATTTGAATTTCTCGATTTGCATGATTTTGTCAGTGCCTTTTGGGGTCAAGGAAGTAGTGAACAATTTTCATGGACCACCTCAAGTAGCTTACAGTGAAAGTCTGTATCTTTTTCCCCTTATTTTTCCTCCTTCACTTCACAGCTATGAAGAGGACTCAGTTGTGGAACTGAGGTGTAGGAGGTTACCTCTGTGATGTCAGGGTTTTATCTTTCTGTTATTTTAGAAGTATCATTAGGTAGTAAGTTCATGCTTCTTCCTTCTTTTTCTGCATCACGCATAACAAAACTGACATCACTCTCTTTATTATGTATAACATAGCTTGGCTCAGATGCTTTAAACAAAGTGAAGGAAGGTTCAAGGCCAGCTTCATGAGGATGTTGTCATTGTAGTCCCACAGCTCCCATACTTAGAAAATTCTGGAACTTTACTTTAATGCTCTGCATTTGCTTTCTTGAAATTTTAAATTATTTTTTAAACAAGATTTCGCATGTTTATACTTTGCATAGGGTCCTGCAAATTATTCATGGATTTTCAGGCTTTAAATGGAAAAATGAAATGATTGGACAGGCAAGAATAGAAGATGGAAATTTTATTAATTCAAATATTTATACACTATAATCAGATGTAGACATGAGACCAAAAATAAAATTATTGAGAGTTGAGTAAGGAGGGAGGTCAGGAAGTGATGAACAACTTTTAAGTCAAGTCTTTGCATCACACTTAATTAAGAGGTTTATAATGTGAATCCCATGAATAAGAAGTAAATATATAGACATGTCATTTGAAACATGATTTCTAAGTCAAATGCTGATGCTTATGGAGTGTTTGGTTCATTATTTCTGTTCCCTTGTCTTAGTCACTTTTCTAGCTGTGGAGAGAGAATGCCCAACACACACAAGTTAAAGGAGGAAAGGTTTACTTAGTTCACGGATTGTAGAGGCTTCAGTCTATAATTTTCTGGCTCTAATACTGGGTGGCATGTCAGAAGAGAAACAGTTTACAACAGAGAGAAGATAATAAAGAAAGCAAGGGATCTTAGAAGGTTTTTTTCCCCTGCACATTTTATATTCTATCTAGGCTACCAGGATTGAGGTGGTGTCAAACCAATCAGTGGGCTGATTTAGTAATAATTCACCCTTAATCTTAATATTGCACCATGAACCAATCACATATTCTAGATTGAGCCACCTGTGAAAAAGCTTCATCTATGACAGCACGAGGCTTTGGAGAGGCATCTAAACACAAACCATAACATCTCCCAAATACTCAGAGAATCACAAGTTGATGTTAAGTAGATGTACAGAAATCAGAATACCTGAAGATGTGACTCCCCACTATTTCAGTGTAACATGATCACCTTCTCTCTCAGATGTCCTTCCTATTTTATAACAGTATAGATAATATGCAACATTTTCATTTACTTGAAAACATAAATAGTAAATTTGCTTGTTATTGATATATTTCAAGAAATATACTCCATGTCATCTGCATGATTTTCACCATAAGATATAACTAGCTCCTACACCTAAGCCATACTATCTTTTCCCCTGATTTTTGGTTGAATTCTGTCAATCAGTATTGCTACATCTAACCCCTGCTGGTCCATAGCCTTCTACTGCCTTACTTTATTCTTCATTTTTCAATGCTTCTTTGTATAAGATATCACTATAACAGGTCCCTGGCTAGTTTTAGAATAGACTCCATCTGATACAAACTTTTCATTGAAACAAAGGCATTTCTTCTAAAACATAAGCCAGAGAAGTGGGTAGGTAGCTGAGTGAGGGTGCACATACCTACAATCCCAGCATTCTGCTAGTCTGAGACAGGATGATACCAAGTTTGAGCCCAGTCTGGGAAACTTAATGACTCAGGGAGACCCTGTATTAAAAAAAATGGTTTTTAGGATCTGAGGATGTAGCTCAGTGCAAATTCTCTGGGTTAAATCTTCAGTATTGTAAAGGGAAGGAAAACGAGAAACATGAACTAATTAACTACTGAGTGATTTCACTGCTCCATTTTGTTCAATTCAGTGGCTTAAGTTCAGACTAAGACATTTTCTCTTAACAGGACAAAATTTCCTCTGACAGCATCACAGTGCCTTGACAATATTTTTTAAACCAGGGATTGAACTCATGATCTTCTTGTACTTGACAGGCAGGCACTGTACCACTGAGCTATCCCTTAATCTTCTTCCTCAGTCTCTTCTCTTGCCACATCTGCCTGTATGCCTATAGAGTTCTGGGGATAAACTGTGTTCTATCTCACCTAGAGCCTGTGCTTGCTGTTTCCTTGATCTTCTTCAACTAGATCACTTCTTTCTTTTTAAGCCAGAGATGAAATGCTATCTTTCTCAAGGGAGGTCTTCCTTTCACACCTCACTTTTGTGGGTAGCCAATCATCACACACACACACACACACAGCCATGAAAAAACAAAACAACAAACCTGTGCACAACTCTACTACAGCATTTACTGTACAGTATTACAATTGTTTATTTGTTTGAGTTACGACACTAGACATAACTACCTTGAAAAAGTACTTCACTGTTTTGATATTTGATACTCAGCCTGACGAATGAATGAATAAATGAATAAGTTAATGGAATGGATCAAGAAGATAGTTCATTATTTATTACAACCTCTAAATATCAAGTGTAAGAACATGTATTCTTTTGGAAGGAAACTTGAATATTTCAGTAACCTTGTTTGGTGTTTCTTTTTTATTAGTAATAGTTTAAAGATAATAAAATCCAACAAAGCAAAACAGAACAAAGCCAATCAAAACAAAGCAGCAAAACTGGTACAGAACTTCAAAGCAGGATACTAGGAAAACAACAATAGCTACCATAGTATTTCTTTTTATCTTCACAATAGTTGTTCATTCCATCAGATATAGCAAAATCAAACCAAAAAACCCAGAATAATACCAATCAAAACAGAATATTGAATAAAACAAAACAATCAGAACAAAATAAAACAGTGAGAACAATATTGGATTTCAAAGAAAAGATAGAAGGAAATCCCCCATATTTGCTATATTGCATACTGTCATCTTCCCAATAGATGATCAGACTGCTGATCCCAGGCCTGCAAAATCAGCCAAGCAACGCAAGCATTTAGTTGCTTTTTGTACCTTAGTTGCTATCAACTCAGCCTGTCTTCTGAACCAGCCCATTGCTCATGGAAGGGAGGTTTTGGGGGGGTGCCTCTCAGCCCCAGTGCCGGTAGGCTTATCAGAGGCTTTATTTGACTTTTCTTTTCCTGGGCCCTGCATGGCTTGCATGGCTTACCATAAAGGTTGGCTAGTTGGCTTCTTGGTGGTCTCCTTGCTGTTCCAGAATGGCCAATTCTTAGGAGGCACTGACTTTTCTCTTTGTGAACTGTACATGGCTTGTATGGCTTACCAGAAAGCTTGTTTATTGTTTCTTGGAGTCAAACAACATTTTTGAGCCAAGTCAATAATTTTATATTGTAAATTAAAGTTGCTACTGTATTATGCAATTTGGACAAAGAAAAGAAAATAGAATTTTGTCCTTTCAAAGAATTCTTAAAGCATAATTTTTAGATTTATACATGAACAACACATTTTTGTCTCTGGGGTTGAGGCTCAGAGAAGCATGCAGCTTTCTTGTGGTAGGTGAAAATATATCGATGTGAAAGTCAAGAGAATCAGTTTTCCCCTTCCCAACTTCCACAAGGCTGAGGCCTTAATTTATTTTTTTTTCTAGATTGAAATATAGGAGGTGCACATAGCAGGATAAATAAAGAGAAGTAATACCTATTACAATATTAAAGAAAACCAGTTAAACTTCTTAGCAGAAACTTTATAGGCTGGCAGAGATTGGTACGTTTTTCACAGCACTAAAGGAAAACATTATCTACTAAGTTAATTGTTGGAAATGCAGCTTGTGGCACAAGTGCCTGCCTGGTAAACACAAGGACCTGGATTTGATTCTTGATACAAAAAAAAAAAAAAAAAAAGAGAGAGAGAGAAAACATTTGAAGCTCATTAGAGACAAAACATCTAGATATATTGGATTTTTTATTTTTAAAAATATTTATTTAGCAGTACTGGGCATTGATACCAGCATTCAGAGCATTCATATTTGTGCTACATTTCAAGCCCTTTTTTGCATTTTTAAAATTTTGAGACAGGGTCTTGCCAAATTGCTAATTTGCCCAGTTGGGGCTGAATCTGTTGATCCTCTTATATTAACCTCTCAGAGTGTTGGGATTATAGGTAGGCACCACCCCATCTGGCTCCTCCAGATATTTCTTTACTCTTGCATTCACAGGAAAGCTCTATTTTAAGCTCTATCACTCAAAGCAAGAATGGTAAGTACACAGCTCAGGTTGGGCCTAGAACAAGTAAGTACCAGTGCTAGATGACAATATGTTCTCTTGCTGAGCCTAGACTGGGCCTTGAATTTCTTTCTTTTGTCCTGTCACCTTTGCTCCCAATTCTTCCACTCCTCTTTGCTTTTCTCACCTTTCCACTTCTCTCTCTTCTCTTCTCTTCTCTTCTCTTCTCTTCTCTTCTCTTCTCTTCTCTTCTCTTCTCTTCTCTTCTCTTCTCTTCTCTTCTCTTCTCCTCTCCTCTCCTCTCCTCTCCTCTCCTCTCCTCTCCTCTTCTCTTCTCTTCTCTTCTCTTCTCTTCTCTTCCTTCTTTTCTCTTTCTTCTCTTCATTCTCTTATCTCTGCTCTCCCCTCCCTCCTCACCCCTCCCCTCCTCTCCACTCCACTCCCCTCAGCTTCCTTCTCTTCCTCTCTCTCCTCTCTTCTCCCCCTTCACGTCCCTTCAGCTCCCTTTTCCTCTCGTCTCTTCTTCTCTCTCTTCTCTTCTCCTTCCCTTTTTTCTTTTTTAAATTTTTTTATTTTAAAGAGAATAAAACAGAAGAGGGCAGAACAAAGCAAATCAGAACAGAACAACATAAGCAACATAGTACTTTACAATAAGATAACTGGACATTAACAGTAGCTATCAAAATATCTTTTCCTCTGCTATAGCTGAGCATAGTTTCAAATACAATAAAATCAAACATAATAAAATAGTATACAACCATTCAAAAGAATTACAGGGCATTCTAAACTGAATAACAGAGAATGATCAATGGCTACTATAATATCTCATTTTCAATAAAAAATTTGTTTTTACTGTCACATATATTAAAATCCCAATAAGACACAACATGATAGAATTGATGGTAATAGAAGAATAGAAGCATGGTAGGACTTCAAAGCAAGATGATACTAAATCAGCAATGGCTGCCACAATGTTTTGTTTTCTTCAAAACAGCTGTTCCTACTATCACACATAATAAAGTCAAACAGAACAGAATAAAACCATTCCAACTGATGAATGAAAATATGGAAAGGCTTCAAAGCAATGAGATGGGGAATCATGATTACCATAAAATCTTATATACTCTTACCAACTCTCATGGTAGGGAGACTATATGGTATTTACACATGTGTGTTTGGTTTATTTTGCTTATGAGTATGGTCTCAAGTTGTGTCCATTTATTTATAAATATCTCAAGGTGATCATTCTTCATAGCTGAGTAGTACTCTATTGTATAAAAATAGCACAACGTTTTTATCCATTCTTCAGTTGATGGGCACTTAGGTTGTTTCCAAGAGCTGGCTATTACAAATTGTGCTGCTATAAACATGGGTGCACATATATCACTATGGTATGATGTTTTCAATTCTTCTGGGAATATGCCTAGAAGTGGAATAGCTGGCTCCAATTGGACTTGCAGACCCAGCTTTTTGAGGAGTCTCCAGACTGACCTCCACAGTGGTTGCACCAGTCTATACTCCCATCAACAGTGCACAAGAGTTCCTTTTTCCCCACAGCCTTTCCAGCATTGGTTGTTGGTACTTTTTTTTTTTTAATCCTGGCCATTCTTTCTGGGGTGAGATGGAATCTCAGTGTGGTTTTGATTTGCATTTTTCTCATCACTAATGGTGATGAACATATCTTCATGAATTTATTTGCCATTCATATTTCTTCACCTGAGAACTGTGTATTCATTTCAGATGCCCATTTTCGAATAGGGTCTTTGAATTTCGAGAGTCTGATCTTTTAAAATTCTTTATAAGTTCTAGAAAGAAGTCCTTTGTCTGAGGGACTGCCATTAAGATTTTTTCCCACTTTGTGGGTTTTCTTTTCACTTCACTGGAAATCTCTTTTGACATGCAGAAGCTCTTTAATAAGATGTGGTCCCTGTTATTGATTCTGGGAAGCATTTCACGTGTGGTTTGATTCTTGTTCATGAATTCTCTTCCTACCCCTATATCTTCAAGATTTTTACCTACTTTGTCTTCCAAGAGATTTAGTGTTTCTATTTTAATATATAGATCTTTGATCCACCGAGATTTTCGTTTAGTACATGGTGATAGGCATGGATCTAGTTTTAGTCTTCTGCATATGAATAGCCAATTATTCCAGCACCATTTGTTAAAGAGACTGTGGTTCTTCCAGCGAGCATGTTTGGCCCCTTTATCAAAGATAAGGTGGTTGAGTGAGTTTGTGGTTTTGGTTGTATCTTCCAATCTATTCCATTGATCCTCAGGTCTGTTTTTATTCCAGTACTATATTGATTTTATTACAGTAGCTTTGTAGTATAATTTCAAGTCAGGGATTGTGATGCCTCTTGCCTTGCCTTTGCTACTTAGAATGGCCTTTGCTATTCTAGGTCTCTTCTGGTTCCAGATGAATTTTAGGAGTGATTTCTCTAGATCTATGAGGTATGTTAGTGGTATTTTTATTAGGATTGTGTTGAATCTGTATAGTAATTTTGGGAGAATGGCCATTTTCACAATGTTTGTTCTTACTATCCATGAACAGGGGATGTCTTTCCATTTTCTGAGGTCCTCTTCAATTTCCTTTTTCAGGGTATTATAATTGTCACTGTATAGCTCTTTTACTTCTTTTGTGAGATTAATTCCTAAGTATTTCATATTTTTGGATGCTAGTGTGAAGGGTGTGGCTTCTTTTATTTCTCTCTCAGTATTTTTGTTGTTAGTGTATTGGAATGCTATTGATTTTTGAGAATTGACTTTGTATCCAGCTACATTGCTGAATTTATTTATTATATGTAGGAGTTTTTTTAATGGAGCTTTGGTCTTCTATGTAAAGTATTATGTCATCTTCAAGTAATGATAATTTAACTTCCCCTTTTCCTGTCTTTACTGCTTTTATTTCTGTCTTATCTAAGTGCTCTGGCTAGTATTTCCAGTACTATGTTGAACAGGAGTGTTGACAGGGGACATCCTTGTCTTGTGCCTGATTTTAAGGTAAAAGCTTTTAGTTTTTGGCCATTTAATATGATGCTGGCTGTTTGTTTGTCATACATGGCCTTTGTCATATTGAGGTAAAGACCATCTATTCCAATTCTCTCTAAGGTTCTTATCTTGAATGAGTGTTGGACCGTATCAAAAGCTTTTTCTGCATCTATAGAAATGATCATGTGGTTCTTACTTTTGGCTCTATTGACATAGTGGGTTACATTTATTTATTTATGTATGTTGAACCATCCCTGCATTTCTGGGATGAATCCCACTTGGTTGTGGTATATAATCATGTTGATGATTTGCTGCATCCTGTTTGCCAATATTTTATTGAGATTTTTGCATATATGTTCATTAGGGAGATTGGGCTATAGTTCTCTTTTTTAGTTGGGTCTTTCTTTGATTTTGGTACTAGAGTAATATTTGCTTCCAGGAATGACTTAGGAAGTCATTCCTTAGTTGTGTTAATGCTTCCCTTTCAATTTCATTGAAGAATTTGAGGAGTGTTGGAATTAAGTCTTCTTTGTATTTCTTGTTGAATTCCACAGTGAATCTGTCTGGGCCTGGGCTCTTCTTTGTTGGCAAGGACTTAATTACATTTTCAATTTCATTAATAGAAATTGGGTTATTCAGCAGTTTTATGTCTTCCTGATCCAGCTTTGGTAGTTCATATGTATAGGAATCTATTTCTTCTGTGTTATTGAACCTATGAGAGTAGAGGTTTTCAAAATAGGTGTTGATGATCTTCTGTATTTCCACCGAGTCTGTAGTAATTTCACCTTTTTCATTCCTTATTGCATGAATTTGAGTTTTTTCTTTTTTTTTAAATAATGTTGCCCAGGGTCTTATAAATTTTATTTATTGTTTCAAAGAACCAATTCTTTGATTCATTGGTTCTTTGTATTGTATCTTAGTCTCTATTGCGTTAATTTCTGCTCTGATCTTTATAATTTCCTCCCTTCTTTTGGCTTTGGGCTTGGCTTGCTTTTGTTTTTCTACATGCTTGAGTTGTATCATCAGGTTGTTTATTTGTGTTTATTCTGTCTTCCTGATTTGGAAACTCAGTGCAATAAATTTTCCTCTGAGGACTGCTTTCAGTGCATCCCACAAAATCTGATAAGTTGTGTTTGTATTTTCGTTTGCTTGTAGATATTGTATAATTTCTTCTTTAATTTTCTCCATGACTGACTGATTGCTCAAGAGTGTATTACTCAGTTTCCATGTGTTTGCAGGGTTTTTGCAGCTGCTTTTATCATTAATTTCTAGTTTCATGGCACTATGATCTGATAACATGCATGGGATAATTTCAATTCTTTTGCATTTACTTAAATATGTTCTGTGGGCTAGTATATGGTCTGTTTTAGAGATGTACTGCTGAGAAGAATGTACATTCTGATGTTGTTGGTTGGAACACTCTATATACATCTATCAAGTACATTTGTTCACAGGTGTGATTCATTCTGTTATGTCTTTGCTGATTTTCTGTCTAGTTGATTTGTCCCTTTGTGTTAATGGCATGTTAAAATCTCCTGTTATAATTGTGTTATTGCTTATTTGATTTTTCATTTCTGTTAATTTTTGCTTTGTATATCTGGGTGCTCTGGAATTTGGTGCATATATATTTAAGATTGTTATCACTTCCACTTGAAGATTTCCCCTAACTAGTATGCAGTGACCTTCTTTATCTCTTTGGGTCATTCTTGGTTTGAAGTTCACATTGTCTGCAAACAGAATAGCTACTCCTGCTTTTTTTGCTTTCCTGTTGCATGAAGTATTTTTTTCCATCCTTTGACTTTCAGTCTATGGGTTTCCTTTTGGGTTAGATGGGTTTCCTGTAGACAGCATATGGTTGGATGTTGTTTCTTAATCCATTCTGACAGTCTGTTTCTTTTGATTGGTGAGTTGAGGCCATTTACATTAATGGTTATGACTGTTATGCATTGGTTTATTGTTGACATGTTGTCTTTCTGCTGTTGTATCTTTAGCTTTCTATTCTGTTTAATTGTCTGCCTTGCTTGGTGGTTTTATCTTATGTGTATCTAGAATGTCTTTCAGTATTCTTTGTAGGGTTGGTTTGGTGTTCATGAAGTTTTTCAGCTGTTCTTTGTCATGGAAGTATCTTATTTCTCCATCCATTTTGAAGGACAGTTTTGCAGAGTATGTAAGTTGGGTTGGAAGTGGTTTTCCTTTAGGATCTGAAATACTTCCTTCCTTGCTTTTCTTGACTCATTGTGTTGAGAAGTCTGCCGTGATTCTGTTAGGTTTTCCTTTATAGGTGACCTGTCTTTTCTCTCTAACAGCTTTTAGTATTCTGTTCCTATGGTGGCTTTCTGGGATGGTGATTATTATGTGTCTGGGTGTAGTTTTGTTTTGGTTATGGCTATTTGGAGTTCTATATCATTCACTAATCCAAATGTCAGTTTCCCTTCTCATGTTTGGGAAGTTTTCAGCTACTACTTCTGTAAACATCCTCTTGATATTATTTGGGCTGTCCCCTTCTTTTTCATCTATCTCTATTAATCTTATGTTATTTTTCTTTGCATCATCTTGAAGCTGTTTTATTGTTGTTTCCTGATTCTTTGTTATTTTTAAAAGATCTTTCCTTTCCTGTTCACTAGCTGCAATGTTATCTTCAAGGTATGAAATTCTGTCTTCCCTTTCATTGAGGCGGTTTTTACAGCTTTCAATAGAATTTTTATTTCCTGTATATCTCTTTGAATCTGCTTTATGTATTCTGTTTGTTTCTTATAGTGTTCTTTCAGGGATTCTATCTGTTTGCTTTGTTCCTCTAATTTTTTAGCTGTGTCTTCACTAGGTGTGTTCACTTTTTCTTTCACTACTTTTATCATTTCTTCTTTAACCTGGGCAATTATTTCTGATTTTAATTTCTCCATGGCTTCCCCTAGTTGCTTCTTTACTTCCATTGATGTCATTTCAATCATTTCAGGTGTATGGCTTCTAATTTCTTCTATGTACATGGCTCCTAGGCTTTCATGGGATGGGCTGTAGATTTGAGCCTCCCTTTTGGTCTTTCCTTTTGTCATTTTTCCATATTTCCTTGCTTTGAGCAGTGTTACAAAGCTTCATTTGTGTGGGTGGCAAATCACCGCCTGAACCCTCAGCTCCTGGAGCAGATCTGGCTCCCCCACTGGTTCTTGGCTCCCTAAATTGAGAGGCAGAAGCTTTGTGTGGTGACCTGGGACCAGTGGAACCTCTGTGGGTCCAATCTTCTGTCCTGGCATGCCGTCCCAACTCCCCATGCAGGCTTCTGGCTCCCTAAATTGAGAGGCGGAAGCTGGGCATGGTTAACTGGGGCCAGTGGACCCTCTGGGTGTGGGCACAATCCCCTGTCCTCTTGGACTGAAAAAGGCTTCTGGATGTGGCGGACTGAGGCCCTGGAACCTCCTGGGCCCAGTCCAGTGTCCTGGTAGCTCAGTAGAAACTCAATCTCCGGATCTTAGTTCTCCAACTATCCCTGGGAAACAGAATTCACCTTGCTCAGAGCCAACTCCCTTGCAAGCTCTTGACTCCCTAAATTGCGAGGTGGAAGCTGGGTGTGGTAAACTGGGGTGGGTGGAACCTCAGGGGAAGCAATCCCCTGTCCTGGTGTGCAGTCCCAACTTCTCTGCTGGCTCCTGGCTACCTGCTCAGTTCCAACTCCCCTGCAGGCTCTTGGCTCCCTAAATTGAGAGATGGAAGCTGGGCCTTTCCCTTTTTTCTATTCTTTTTGTGGAAGTTGAGATAAAACCCATGGATGCTGTGAACCTTAGTTAACTTTCATGCATTGTTGAGATAAAATATTTAAAGGAGAAAAGGTTAATTTAGCTCACAGTTTGTAGACATGTTAGTCCATAATCAGCTGGCTCCATGGCAGAGTGGCATGACAGAGGGAGTAACAGTTCACAGTAGGCAGAAGGTAGCAATGCAAGTAAGAGACAAGACAAACCTCCTTCTGTCTGATATATTCTCATCTCTGAAAAAGCCCCATCCATGACTGTAGGAGACTTGGGGAGGGCATCTAAATACAAGTCATGACACTGTGTCATTGGAAAACATCCCCAGCCCCATCCTCCCCTTTTTTCCTTCTTAGAGAGAAGATCTAAATATTTGTATTTTATTGCAGATTAATTCACTAAGATTTAGCATAATGTCCTCAAATTTTTCCCAAGTGTTAGTAGATGTTGGAGTTTCCTGCATTTTGAACCTGAGTATCAGTGTGTCACACTTTATTTATTCATTTACCCAGAAGTAGACAGTTGGGTTGCTTTCACTTTTTGACTCCTAGAGATGTGAATAATATTGTCATAAATATGGATGCATGAATATCTCTTGGAGTCCCTGCTTTCAATTCTTTGGAATACATTCCAAGAATTGGAATTGCTGGATTACATAGAAATTCTGTTTTTAAATTAAAGTACAGGTTAAAAGCCTTTGATTCATCTTTCCTCAGCTGAACGTTGTTCCTCATTTATGGTTTCAAAGAATGAAAGTGCAAGCTGAGAGTAGATCTGCATGCCAGGAAAACTCAAGCCAAGGGGAGACAGACCTCAACTTCACAAGGTACAGATGACAACATAGCAAACAGATAGGTGACATTTTTCTGAAAAAGACTGTTGTAAGCTGAGTTATCATTAATGGCCTACATTAGGTTTCCCTACTTTTCACAGGGAATTACATGAGGAAAGTCACTGCAATTATAACAGTGTACATTACTATTGTTATTGTTATTATTTGCTACTATTTACTTTGAACCTAGAGCTGCACACTTGGCTGGCAGATGCTCCACTACTGAGCTGTACTTGCAATCCCAGGATATGTATCATTATGTGGACTATAATATAGAAACAACTTCTTCTGTGTAAACCTGAGTTTAAGTATGATCAAATCATGGGGTTTGATTTGCATGATTACAACTAAGGCCATGTAGATACAACTAAGCCATGTAGATTTCCTCATCTACAGATTAATTATGAGGTTTAGAAGTGAAGAAAAGCAGACATTCATGCATCAAATTAAAATGTACTCATTTCCAGAATAACTCCATAATCAGTTTACTCCTATATTATGTTTTATTTGAATGAGAGTTTCTGGTTTGAGACATCTTTGCCCCTTCCTGTGGCTGCTCTATGAAGATCTCATTACTGTGATTATTTAGCAAGAATGAATCCCTTCTAAAGGGATAGGTATATAAATTACTGGGCTTAGCCCACTGCTGTAGGCTATCATTGAGGAAAATAGCTTAATCAACTGGGGAATGGAGTTGGCTACCTCTATGAATCACTATGGGCATAGTTACACTGGTTTGGTGTGAGCACAGTGAGAATTACTGAAAGTGCTCAGGAAATGACCTCAGGAGGAGGCAAATGGAATAGAATGGGCTATGACCTCAGGAGGAGGTGAAGAAAAGACCACATTTTGTGGTGCATGAGTGATCAGGGAGATCTTTTCTCTCTTCAAAGCAAAAAACAGTTTTAGCCTTCTAAGGATAGAATATGTAATATGTTTCTTTTTAAAATTTTAAAACTTTGCCTTTTAATTTTAAGATGCAAGCTGCCTATCTATCTATCTATGATGTGTGATGTGTTATTTGATATATATGCCTGGAATAAACCACTATCAAACTAGTTGGTATCCATCTCTTCAAATAGTTACCAGTGTGTGTGTGTGCACATGCATGCAGGTGTGTGCTATGAACAATGATACACTTTTAGCAAATTTATAGTATACATTCATGTTGAATAATCTTGATTGTCAGTTTGATTTGATTAAGAGACTCCTGGAAAGGCTGATTCAATTGTTACGGCACTAACTTCATCAATGGGTTTTTCCCTGGAGGAGTTCACAGCTAAATGGGCTATTAGCAAGTGCAGCCTAGCTGGAGAAAGTGGATAACTGGGGTGCAGCCTTGGGTACTATACCTGGTCCCTGACTCCTTCCATGCTGGTGGTTTTCTGCTGCACTCTTCTTCTCTGAGGATATGAGTTGAGCAAGCTTCCTCTACACTCCCTGTATCTTGCTGCTTCTGCCCTGGAGCTAGCCAACCATGGACTAAAACTATGAACCAAAACTTTTCTCCTGTAAATTGTTTATGTAAGGTACCTTGTCTCAATCACAGAAAAGGGACTTACATGGCAATAAGGTATCTGTACATTAGATCCCTAGAATTTACATTTTAATGTGTCAAGGACATTTAAAAACTGATAGAACAGTTATAGTATCTCTTCGTATTAGTCAGTGTTTCTCAATAAAGATTGCTAATAATCCACCTCTGGTTCATATGAATTGGCGATGTGGAACCAAATGAGAATGGAGACACTGTAATGCTTCAAGTCTTTACTAAATTATATTCAAATAGGAAGAATTTTTTTTCACAAGTTAATTGTTATCATTTTATTTCTTACATGTTTAGCTCTGAGTGAGGCTTACAAGCTGTGATGAAGCTGTTTGGAAGGGCCCTGTTTGTACTTTGGGTCCCTAGGATAGGACGGAGTATTTATCTAGCAAATATTTCTCAAACACTTGCTGTGTTTTAGGTATTCATAAAACACTGAACTATTTTGATGATCTGGAAAACAATCTATTTTTCTTCTCTAGACTGTCTTAACACACTGATATCTTTTGCCTTGTGAACAATTTATACTTTTGAACAATTGAAATAATATATAATGACTAAGAAAACAAGAATTGGTCTATTGCCCAATGCTCATGTCTACAGGATTGACTTAACCTTCAGAAAATCACTTTATTTTGTCTTAACCTAAATGAGGAATAACTTCTTATACATTTTTCCTTTGATTTAGTATTTTTAGTTAAAACCTGGAGTGCACATATGTACACATGTAAGTCATCAGTAGGGCAAGTATAGTATGTATGCTTTTGATTTAAGAACTGTGATCCTAATTTAGCAATAAAGGAGATTATGGAATGAGATAGAATGACTAGGGCAAATAACTTAGGATTTGAAAATGTGAATCCAATCCAAATACTTTCTATGATAATGAACAGTCCATGTTTTTAAAGCCTTCTTTTCAGAAGAAAAGAGAATAATTTAATAATATAGTGCCTTTCTTATCTTAAAGGCATATACTAGCAATTCTGCCCATCATGTCACTTATGTACTGTCAGTGATGACCTTACTGCTTATTTTGAATATATTTTCACCATTCCAAACCATTTTATACAAATCATGCATATACATATCTTTGCATGCTTTTTTGATTACCTTGTTGGAATGGATTTTTATAAGTAGAATTCTTGGATGAATGTCGTACACATTAAATTGCATTCATTTGGAAAGGTTGTGTTTTATTGTTGTGCCAAATTATGTTTCCACTGTGATGTGTAAGAAAACTCATTTCCCACCACTCAGACTTGCCTAAGGGTTCAAAGTTTTTAAAACTTCACTGGTTGCATTTGCATTTCTTTAACACTGAACAATTAACATTTTATATGCTTTCTGACTGCAGTATTTTTACTCTTATAAATTGGCTTTTTAAATTGTTTATTTTTCCTTTCAGCTTATAGTATCCTTTTAAGTAATAGCATACCAATCAATACAAAGTTTATCAAATTCTTTTTAACCTTATAATGATCCTCTAAAATGGTTAAGATAAATTTTGTTGCCTTTACTTGAAAGAGAAAAGTTAAGTCTGATCTCCTAATAAACTAATGGAGGAAGCAATCACAGAATCCTGGTTTCACTCATTCCATTTAATATCCTCCTTACTCTGTTGCGTCTCAACCACACAGGTTGACCAAAACACTCTTTAGCAATAGCAGTAATTCAACACAAAGAGTGTCCTATAACACAAGATAAACCAGTGTAGGAGATTTCAAATGAAAAGTGTCTCAATTCCTAGATATACAGTTCACTGGGCTGCTGTGAAGCCTCAGAAGGAACAGGCTCATGAAACAGGATGGAAGAAAACTTCTGTAAGTCACCTCAGCTAAACTAGTATCTACGTGTTTTGGATTAACACTTGAATTCTGTGTTGTCACATATGAGCCACTTGGGTACTATTTCAAAGCCATGGAAACAGATATGAAAGCAATCTAGGTCACAATTTACAACCTTGTTAATCTACAGTAGGAAAATATTTATGTAAGTGAGGTGAATTACACAGAAGACATTTAACATCCTAATTTCTAAACAATATAGAATATCCTCTTTGCCTAAAGTTATTCATATTGTGAAGAATTTAACAATTGTTTGGTAGAGAATGAATCTAAACTGAACTAAATTCAATCCTAGTGAACAAATTTGTATTGTTGAAGTGAAAAGAAAATGAGAAAGAAACTTATGATTTTGTTTAGATTAAATAATATTTAGTTAATACAAAGAATAACACTTCTGAAAACATTCTGTTTATTAACAGCTTAAAATATCTTTATACAAAATATAATAAATAATCAGAGGAAAACCTATTTTAAAAGTTGTTTAAATAAACCAAAAAGCTAGAAAATATGATAGCATTTTAGAATAATCATTTTATATATATTCTAGCAATAAACATATAAAAATTTCCTTTGGAAAAGAGGCAATCATTCCAGAAATAATTGTTAAACATGAAGTGGTTTCAGGAAAAGATTATTAACTCACAATTGCCCTATAGACATGTATAAATACTGAGGAAGTCTGAATTCTACTGGGATTTTCATCACTTAGTCCATAGTATTAGTAAAGAAATCTGAAATCTCCCCATTAGCCTTGAGAGTGGGGCCCAAAGGAAATGTAAACCAGATGGAGTCTGTTTCCTGAGACCCAAGCCCAAGCTCTTGGTAAAGTCCCAGGCACAAAGGGAAAGTGCACATAGCAACACTTGCAGAGGTCTAAACTTACCAAGCCTTGACACACAGAGAAATGAGTGTTATTTACTCTGGCGACCACTTGGCTGATAGAATATACAAGGTCAACCCACTGGTTTTGAAACTTAATTTACTATCTCCTAGATTCACATTGTATTTATTTGAGAAGGAAGAGTAGCCAAAGGCTGTTATTTTTATTTATTTATTTATTTATTTATTTATTTATTTTTTGCTGTGCCCAAAGTCAAAGGAAGCTAAAGTGAATTTCTGAAACATCCATTACCTGCTAAATGCACATTATCCATTAGATTACAGGGCTGTGCCCTGGCCCCAAGTCATTTTGCTGGCAAGCCAGATTAGAGTGAAATTTATTACAGATGAAAGAGGGTGTTGATTTCCAGTGTGGTTTCTCCTCTGAAGTGATTACAAAGGAGGAAAAGGAGAATGTGATATGAAGGGAAAAGATAATAGCTACGGTGTCATGTTGAAGAATATGTTCCTCTGAAATGATAAAATAAAAGTTTTTCTTACTAACAGCTTACTGCATATCTACTCTGTGCCAGGCACTGCATTCTGCATGCTGGGGATGAGAAGATGCATAATGTGCACCAACAAAAAGCACTCCTAATCTAGTAGTGGACCCTTAAAAAAGCAAGTTGCACTACTAGGAAATGAAGGAATCCTCTCTGAACAGGATGAGTTTTTTTAGCTATTAGTGTAGGGTGATGTGAAAATTTAACCGACGTTGCTTTGTAAAAGCAGACTTGAGAATAGAAGTGTTAACATTTGTAACAGATAAGATTTATCTGTCGGCAAGAGAATTCTATTGTGTTCCAAATGAAATTTTAACTCCCATAGTAATAAAAAATGGGCAGGATTGATGGTGATGCAGTGGTGGGCAGAGGAAGGGGAACCAGCACTGAGTATTTTCTTGAACTTCAGAAGCTGATACTGGAGTGACACTCTCATCTCCTCATTTCAGCATCTTGGAAAGGACAAAATCTCAAATGAATAAGGCCTCCAATGACACCTCTGGATGATAACTGGAGGGGCACCAGCTTGAAATGGGGGTGAAGCTCTTGAGTCCATGTTGGCATGATGAAATGAGGCCACCAGATGACTCACAAGCCAGTCAAGGAATGTGTTGGTCAAAGCAGCAGCTAGACATGCAAGACTGGTTTCAGACAAAGCCACAGTGGGAGATCACAATAGTCCAGATCATATTTTTGAATTAGTTTTCTTATTTGCAACTCTGCCAAGAGATAGGAGATGAAAACAACATAGTAACAAAACCTAGAAAGATTCCCTAGTGATGCTTATATCCAGCTCACATGGACAGATGTTAAGCATGTATTTTCAGTTACATGGCAATGTGACAAACATTAACAGGGTAATTTATTCAGATTTCTCGGTAGCCAGATATGAACACTCAGCCAGGATTTCAGTTGAAAGCAAGATTACAAAATGTAATTTTGTTGACCTCTGATTGCCCTGGCTTCTGTGATATTCAGGTAGTGATTTTCTCAATAGCTGTAAGTTGCTGAGACTAACTTCTCAGAGGTACCTTCCATGGTCTCCTTGAGAGATTTTTGAAGACTATGTTATCTCCTGTTCTATGAATCTACAAAATGTCACCAATGAAACTACAGCATCTAAGTCCAGAAAGACCTACTGATTTCTGGTGTTTAGCTCAGGGAAGTACCATCTCCAATCAATGAGAAACACACACACTGGCCAGTGCAGAGTAGTAAAGAATTGGCCTAGATGTAAAGATTTCCACTCTACCAAGAGAATCCAGCTTTGTTTTTAATATAGCTATGACCTATGCACCTGGTTTTATTCTACATGTGTGTATGAGTTCATCCACAGCATCATCCCAATTTCATCAAAGCCACATGTTTTTCCCTGACAGAACACATACATTCATGTGTATGCACTAATACACCCATGAGCCTATACACATTTTATAGAATTTAAGTCATTATTAACCCCAGGAAATTTTATACTCAGTATAAGTTCTACTGGAAAATATTCTCAAGGTCTATAACAAATTTTATTTCCCTGGAATGCACTTCGCATTCCCAAATAATGCAATAGCACAGATTTCATTATTTATGTATGTTCAGCAACTCAATCACTGATGTGTTAAGTGACAATATGATTAACTAAATTTAAATTTCTCCCTTGGATTAACTAATGAGCAGCCTGTAACACCCAGCTGAACTGAATCAGTGTGGTGCTGGGTACGGAAGGCCTACCTGAGGACTGTTGCCAACAGCACAAAAAGTAAACTGGAGGGGAAGATGGTATGTTGTTGATTTTCCTGAAGAAGCTTGTCATTCTGGAGTTCCTGATATGAACTCAACTGTTCTTATCATTGCACAAACTTGGGTCCTCAGTCACAGAAGATGGCTGCAGTTCTCTTCAAGGGAGCTCTGGCCCTTATCTTGAGCATTGTTTCCTGGCTCTGGTGCAGATCCCTCAGACTTCTGGCACAGATTCTTCATACCACTTGTGCAGACTTGCTGGCTTCTATCAGGGCCTTTGGGCCTGCCCAGTGCAGATCCTCAGTACAGACTTGCATAAGACATTCTCATGGGCTCTAGGTCTTCAGCTAGACTCATGGAGGGCATTGCTATGGGCTCATGCTCATGGAATTCACTAATCTTACCATGTTCCTCACCATCCAGAAGTGGCTGGATTGCTATAAATGTGGAATGGTCTTTTGAAGACACAGTTTCAGCACCAGCTAAGTGGCAATAGCTGACAGCGCTAGAGTAAGATACTTCAAAAGACTGTATATGCTTTGAATCAGCATCCACTATATGGTGCTTTGTCTCTCATAACCAGGATTCAGAGTCTAGGAATCAAGAAGTTGAAGTACAAATGGTACCACTCACCATCATACTCAGTGTTCCACTAGCAAAATTGTTGCTTCCTGTTCTTGAAACCTTATGTTTTGTGTCTTAGAAGTCTTAGTTACAAAGAGGATAAGGCTTGGGTTAGTAAGCACAACAATGATACCATTGAACTGGAAGCCAAGACTTTCCCCTGATTATTTTGGTCTCCTGATGGTTCTGAGAAAACAAGCTAAAAAAGGAGTCCCGGTGTTTTCAGGGATTATTGACCAAGACTATGAATGGAGGAAAGGAAGTGCAAGAGTGGAGTGCAAGAGATCCCTTAGGGTGCCTCTTAGTATTACCATGGCCTGTTACTAAAGTCAATGGGAAACTACAACCTCATGCAGGCAGAATGACAAATGGTCCAGAGCTTTCACAAATAAAGGTATGGGTCACTTCACTTGGGAAAGAACCAAGACTTACTGAGATGCTCACTGAAGGTCAAGGGAATACAGAATGGGTAGTAGAAGAAGGTAGTTCTAAATACCAGATATGATCTTTTGATCAGCTACAGACCAGAGGATTGCAATTGTAATATTTCTCTTAATATGGTTCTAATGTAATGTAATCTTGATAGATTTAATACTGGTTCTTAAGAATTGTTAAACCTATATTATAATGTTCAAGTTATGAAATATTAAGACTAAGCATCACCCAAACCAAACTTACTTTCTATGCTGGCAAGGTAAATATTGTGTTTCTGTTTGTATGCAGGATAGCTATAATATGTTAGGCATAATTATGAGCATGTCTGGAGACTGATTTAAAGAAATGTGTCTGGTTGCCAAATTGAAAAGAGATGGGCTGTAATGACTGATTGATTGTGGCAATTTGAAAAGTTTAGAAACTTGAGTAAGTCAGCTCAGCAGTTCTTTGTCTCCCATAGACAGGATTCATGGGTCTAGGAATCAAGTGGAAGTACCACTCACCATTACTCTCAGTGTTCCACTAGCAAAATTTTTACTTTCTGTAGATTACCTAGGGTGTAGATGATTGACCCTAAGATGGGTCATTTCCTGACAGTACAAAGGATAAATGAAGAAGTACTTGCTTCTGTTCTTCAGAAGCGCTCCAGCCTTCACCTTCATCTTGGATATCATTTCCTGGGTTCTAGTGCAGACTCTTGCACTTCCACCTCAGATCCTTCAGGTTTCCATCATAGACTCTTCAGCCTTCCACTGCAGACCCATCATAACACAGACTTGCATAGGACACTGCAGTGAGCTCCAGTCCTTGGACTGAACCCTTTAGTGTGCAGACACCCTCTGCATACTTCCTCATCTGACTCTGTGGTTGAACATCATAAGCCAATCTTATAATTTCGTGTGCACTTATGTATCTTGTGTTACATCTGTTTCTCTAGTAAGACACTAACTGTTACAGGTGTATGCAAAAATGACTATTTGGCATATTCTATTCATTTTAATAAGACAGACATAACTAAGTACTATATATTATATTGATAGTACATTCTTTTTTTTAAAAATTTTTTATTTGAAAGAGCATAAAACAAAAGAGTGCAGTACAGAGCAGATCAGAACAGGACAACATAGGCAACACAGTACTTTACATTAAGAAGACTGGACATCAACAGTAGCTAACACCATATCTCTTACTCTGCTATAGTTGAGCATAGTTTCAAATACAATAATATCAAACATAACACAATAGTATAAAGCCATGCATAGAGTGAAAGAATTACAGGGCTTTCTGAACCGAATAACAGAAAATGATCAATGGGTACTATAATATCTCATTTTCATTAAAATTTTTTGTTTAAACTATCACACATATTCAAATTCCAATAAGACACAATGTGATAGATAGAACCAATGGTAGTAGAACAAAAGAAGCATGGTAGGACTTCTCAGAAGGATGATATTAAATCAGCAATAGCTGTCATAATGTTTTGTTTTCTTCAAAACAGCTGTTCATATCATCACGCATGATATAGTCAAACAAAACAGAATAAAACCATTCCAACTGATGATTGAAAACATTGAAAGACTTCAAAGCTATGAGATGGGGACTCATGCTTACCATAAAGTCTTATATACTCTTATCAACT
>PVJX010007166.1:0-72688 GCA_004027295.1 Dolichotis patagonum | reverse complement strand
ACACAGTACTTTACATTAAGACAACTGGACATCAACAGTAGCTAACACCATATCTCTTACTCTGCTATAGTTGAGCATAGTTTCAAATACAATAATATCAAACATAACACAATAGTATAAAGCCATGCATAGAGTGAAAGAATTACGGAGCTTTCTGAACTGAATAACAGAAAATGATCAATGGGTACTATAATATCTCATATTCGATAAAAAAAATTTTTTGTTTAAACTATCACACATATTCAAATTCCAATAAGACACAATGTGATAGATAGAACCAACGGTAGTAGAACAAAAGAAGCATGGTAGGACTTCTAAGAAGGGTGATATTAAATCAACAATAGCTGAAATGAATACACAGTTCTCAGATGAAGAAATATGAATGGCAAATAAATACATGAAAAAATGTTCATCATCGTTAGTCATGAGAGAAATGCAAATTAAAACCACACTGAGATTCCATCTCACTCCAGAAAGAAATGCCAAGATAGAAAACACTACCAACAACAAGTGTTGGAGAGGCTATGGGGAAAAAGGAACTCTTCTGCACTGTTGGTGGGAGTGTAGACTGGTGCAACCACTGTGGAGGTCAGTCTGGAGATTCCTCAAAAAGCTGGGTTTGGAAGCCCCATTAGACCCAGCTATTCCGCTTCTAGGCATATTCCCAGAAGAACTGAAAACATCATACCACAGTGATATATGTTTACTTTAAATATAAGAGGAAAAATAAGGTAAGTTATAATAAAGACACTGATACTTCAAAATATATCCTGCTCCATATTTTACATCCTTCAAAGAAAACATTAAGATTGGTAACAATTGAGTTAATAGAGAAGACCTAAACTTATGTAAACTACCAAACAATAATCATTTGTGGTGAATAGTAATGACTAATTCTCAATCAGACCTAATATGAGCTGACTGTCTCAATATAACATATAACTAGCTGCTAAAAAAACTATCTTTTCTTCTAATTTCTAAAAATGCTGACATGTTGTCCACTGTTAGTTTCATCAGAAAATATTGGAGTTTAGACAAAACACTGCTGTTTTTAGAGCATTTAACTTACAGTTACTTAAGGGCTCTAAGATGTAAGAAAGTAGAAAACTCTATTCCTAACATTCAAACTCATATTTTCTTCTTACTGGCCAGTAATATAGTCATTACCAAACTTTTTAAAAAAAATTAGTAACATATAAATCACCCATAACTTCTCCTTTCTAGTGGAAACTATTGCATGAAAAAAAAAGTCTTTTGGTAACAGAGGAAGCCTGATAATTTGGACAACATAAACATTTCTTAATGGAATTGCATAGGTATTTGTCAGGTGTTTTAGCTTTTGCATAGCAGTGTTTTTTTGCTATTGAACTGTATGCCCTGTTTAATCTATCACAAACCTTTACCCTGTGTTACAGCCTAAGCTCTGTACACTCTCAGAACTGAAAAGTTGCCTCTCTCACTCAGCAGTTTTAAGTTATGTGTATCTTTTTAATCCCAACCTATACAAAAAGGCTGTCCCAACTGTTATGGTTTGGGTCTGAACTATCTCCCTAGAGTCCCATGTGTTTAGAAAGTGATTGGCTTATGAGGACACTATTCTAATCAATGGGTTATACCACTGTTGAATTTATAGCTGAATATGCTGTAAGAAAGCAGGGCCTAGTTGCAGTTGGGTCACTGGGAATGTGACCAGGAAGAGTATGTTCCTGTCTCTGGCTCCTCCCTTGTCTTTCTGCTTCCTGGCTGCCATGGGATGGGCAACTGTTCTCTGCCATTTAGGCCTTGCAATTAGTTGAACATGGGCTGAAAATGAGCCAAAATAAAGTCTTACTTTAAGTTGTAGGTATTCAGTTTTGTCCCTGCCATTAGAATGTGATTAAAACACCAACTAATTTAGCTTTCAAAGGTTTTTTTCTTCCCTCTTCTACCACAGTACTTATTTATATCTATTACTTTGGTATTTGATCTTGTACATTCTTGCATTATATATAAGTGTGTCTGTATTTATGGTTGCATCCTGACATGATGTGTCTTGAAAACTATGTCTGATGTCACTAGTCTGTGTTTTCAAGGCAAAATATAATATAATACTGGCATAATAAATTCAACACAGGGAATACTTATGGAGCAGCAGCCTGAACCTATTTCCTGTCTTTATCCAACTGTATCATAAAATTTTATTAGTTGGAATTTCTAAATTATACTTGTAGACTTTGATTTCACCTTATTACCTATTAAACAACAACTTGAAAAACAGGTTTAAAACATACTCTTCAAAAATGGTTAAGATAAAAAGAATCATAATAATAATAGTTCTTGGATTGGGTTAATATTCTAGGGCTTCCAGGGTTTTGGTCATGTTCAGTTTCTTTCTTTTCTTTCTTTATTTTTTTGAGTCTTTTTGAGACAGGGTTTTACTATGCAATTTAGGCTCCTCTGGAACTCACTTTGTATCCCAGGCTGACCTCGAACACACAGAAGTCTTCTTTCCTCAGCCTTCTTGGTTCAGTGTCTTGATTTGGGTGCTGTGTGCACAAATGGGTTTAGTCTATGAACATTCATTCAGCAGATCACTTGTGTGCACTTTCTGAATATATGTTTTCATTCAACAAAGCATTTTTAAAATGTATAGTGACTTTTGAAAAATGAAGGAAGTACTGCATTTTGATTCAAAAGGCTCCTCTTATTTTTGCACATTCTTTGTTATAATGATCATATGCGTTGCATAAATATGAATAGACAGCTGCTATTGGAGTTGTTCTGACATTGTTGTCAATAATTATTGTTTTTCAGCAAGTTCTATGTCACTGATGGGTTTTATCAGAGAATCTTTAGTATAAGAGGGATGATTACAGTTTCTTTGCTTAAGCATAGAAAACAAAGAAAAAGATTCACCAGCTTCAAAATGTATCACATAAAGATCAAGGTGATCCTACCACAGACAGTTCTTATCCGTATTGTGCTATTTTGTGTATCTTTCAATTGTACCTGTCCTTAGCACATATTGAGTTAAAATTTACTATTTTCCCCTTAGTTACTGTCATTTCTTACATGTTAGGAAACTGGACATGTCTGAATATTAGTCAATTTTACCTCATTTTGTATTCAACATACTTCATTTAAAAATTGGGTCTTCACACATCAAATGTTCTAATTTGATGCTTGAAGTAAAACATAGGGACTTATTCGGTGCAAGAAGTTAAGCAGTGCTTTTCTGGTGAAGGGGAGAACAGATCAGGCACAAATGACAGAAATGAAGAAAGAAACAGTTTTAGGCTGCCACAACAGAGTCATAAAAGAAAAAAAGGTGGTTCATGCCCTGAATGATGATTCCATTTTACTGCACTAGAAAATAGGTGGACTCCGCCCATTAACTTTGTTTCCAGCTCTTGTTTGTTTTGTTTTTCATTGCTTTTTGTTTTCTTTTCTTTTTGTTTTTTGAGACAGGGTTTCTCAAAGTTCTTAAATTGCCCTCCTAGGCTCAAACTTTTCAATCCTCCTGTCTTAGTCTCTCAGAGTATTAGAATTACAGGCATATACCATCACACCCAGATGTTTGTTTGTAATTGTTTTTGTTTTTGTTTGACACTGAATTGCACTACTTAGTGCAGGCTGGATTTGAACTCACGATGGAGCCCAGGCTGCCCTTGAACTAATGATGCCTTGACTTCAGCTCTTTGCTTTTAACCATTGCCTTCTGATATGTTGGGCAATATGGATGATCTTGGTTTAGTTATGCAAGGATTGAGGATTTTGGGAGACTCCCAGAGCAGCAGAACTGCCTAAGCAATTGCCTACATTCTTGGATTTTAGCCTGGTGGCTATAACTGCCATCTGCTTTTTGTTTATCTACACAAAGAATAACCACTCTCTTCTAACACTGTTGATTGTTACTTACTAATTTAAGACCTTTAGCAACTTTAACTTCCTTATGCAAATCTTTTCTCTGTAAGATTGTGGAGATGGTGAATTTCAACATGCTGTACTTACTAGTGAGTTCAGTCACACAAATGCTACTCCTCCACAAATTTCTTTTTTTAGACTATGAATGTTTTCTTTCCCTTTTCTTTGCTCCTTAGCTTCTTTCTTAGATTTTGGGAGACCATTTGTATAGTAGAAATCATAGCAATTATATAAAGCACTGACCAGAATCATGTCTACAAACATATGCATCTGGTTTCAGACTGATTGTTAGGTATGCTTATATATGTTTTTCTGGTATCACATGTCTTTTTTTTTACAACGGCACAAAAGGCTGGAATTCAGGTCTTAAGACAAGATGATGGTAATAATTTTACCTAGAATTCAGGTCAGTAACCCAAGCTTATATGTGAGGCTGGTTGTAACTTGAGGGTCCACTGTACTGGAGTCTGTTGCTAGAGTTTGAGTCTATAAGTGGACAGACAATAAATAGCAAACACAGCATTTCCATGTGCCAGTTTTATATGATCTATGCTCCTTAATAATATTTCCATGTAAAACTATTGTAAAGGAGCTCACCTTTTGATTTGCATATTCCAATAAGGAAACTCTTGACTCCTATTAGAAAATAATATCTATCTGTGGAAAAGAGTTCAGATGTAGTTATATGTGAAGGAAACTTGCTGAAAATAGTATGTCCAGGGATGGGAATTACAAGTATTCATTCTAGTTTCAACTTTGTGACCAACTAGTTGCTTGATTATAGTTTGACCATCTAACCTCTTAATATACCTTTCCTCATTTGTATACATTGTTTCATAATTTGAAAAATAGAAATGGCAATATTTATCTCACACATTTTTCAGTATGGCTATAATATAAAATTAGATATGAAACATGAAATACCTTTGGAAAACAGTATTATACATAAATAATGGTTCATTCTTCATGGTCAGAAAAAAAGTGTCAATTTCAGTTGATTTTGATCAGGTTTTTGTTATGCCTGTCCAGTTGCATTTTTATTTTTCATTAGTTTAATCATTTATTTATTGGTTTTTTGAAATAGGGTCTGTCTTTGTGATTCAAGCTGCCTAAACTGACTAAGTAGCCCAGGCTAGCCTCAAATTTGAAGCAATTCTCTTGCCTCAGCCTCTTGAATAGTTTTAATTATAGGTGTGCACTACAATACCCAGTATCAGTACTATTTTTAAAATGAAAGAGAGGGGCTGGGGATGTAGCTTAGGAGTAGAATATATGTTTAACGTGCAATAGGCCCTGGGTTCTGTATCTAGCACCAAATAAATATTAAAGATCATAAAATTTTGTGAAATAACCTTTATTTTATTTTCTTTACATACATTTATAGTACTATTTTCCACTTGATCCATTTAGAATTCACTTTAAAAATTTAGTCATAAAGGCTCCCAAATTTTTAATGACACTCTCATATTTGATGGAAGAATTATTGACTCACATTCAAATATTTGTCATAAATGTTCCAGTAGACTACTTTATAAGGATATCCTTTGTCTTTAACATATGTAAACATGGCACAAAAGAAAGAGCATATAGTATTTAATTGAATAGTATAAATAACTGATAAGAAAAGTTTAGAGGAAAGTAAAAAGTGTATTATTTTAGAAATTATTACAATAAAAATGCTAAAATGTTTTCTTTTATGTTATTTTAGAGTAGATTTTGCTTGCATTTGTAGCAGAAAACCCATAGGCATTGTTTATGCTAACTACTGTTTATTCACTTAATTATGCATTTTCTGATACCTAGCAGTGGACATAAGAGCTAGTATTCTTTACAAAGATCTTATGTGCCACATAGTATGTTAAGTGTGGTTTTTTTTAGAAAAGGAGAAAAATCATGCAAAGTACTAAATATAACTCAATTAACCAGAGTTAAGATTTTTTTCTCTTATGTTTTCCTTGTCTTAGCCATATCAAAAACAAAAGTAGAAAAACATATGAGACAAATTTTTTTCATGAATTTAAGATTAACTGATAAATCATATTTACAGTTTCCTTGAATTGATTTTTATCTTTACATGTGTGCAGACAATAGTAACACACTCAGTGATGATAAATAAAGAAAAAATAACTTTGTTGCTCCTCATCCCTTCTTGAGAGATGTTAACAAAACACATGTTACATATTCTAATGTAGGGATCTGCACCCTCTAAGTTATAGCTATGTGTGTTTTGTTTTAAATATGTCAGTATTAAGCTGTGCATGGTGGTGCACACCTCTAATCCCAGCACTTGGGAGACTAAGGCAGGAGGATTGTTGTGAGTTCAAGACCAGTCTGGGCTACAAAGTGAGCTCTAAGCCAGCCTGAACTCCATAGTGAGACCCTTTCTTAAAAACACAAAAATAAATGAATAAATAAATAAGTCAATATTATATATATTACTTATTCATATTTCTTTTGCTTTTAGAAATCTACTATATTTATTCTTCAGAGTGAAGTAAAGTGTTTCAAACATTTTTTAACTTCTTTTTTGGTTCTGGGGATCAACTGCAGGACTTCAGGTGATAGTCTTTGTTTACTTGGAAATCACTTAGAAATGATCCTTTTTTTGTGTGTGTGGAAATCCATAATAGTTACTATAGTGCATATTGTTAACCATAAATATCATTAAACTGCAATAACAAGTTGTGCTCATATATCAGTGAAGGACATTCCAAGCAATTGAAAGAGCAGATGTGAAAGGCCTTGAGTCTTATATGTGCTTGATATGTCTGAGGAAGTACATACAAGAGAACCAGTTTGGTGATAGAAAATTGAGATGGGAAAGGCAGAGGATAAAGACATTAGAGGTATAACCAGGGGCAGGATCACGTATGATCTTTAGGATTTTGATTCAGAATTTTGTTAGAAACCATTGGCAGCTTGAGAGTATGGAAATAAGATTTGACTTATGTTTTAAACACATTCAGGCTGCTATTTGGAGAAAATTAGATTTCAAGAGGGTAAAAGTAGAGATAAACCAGGAGGTTTTTGATTTCTAAGTCATTTTCCTCTTTGTTGGGACAAATACTTACACCCACAATTTGAAGGAAGTGATGTTTGTTTGGGCTCTCAGTTGCAGTTTTTAGTCTTCTGACTCCTAGGCAGGATGACAGGGCAGAGTAGCAGAGTAGAGGGAAGTTGCTCATGTCCTGGGAGCCCAGAAGCGGAGAATGAAGTGAAAAAATAGGAAAGGAGTTATTCCCTCCCAGGTCACACCCCAGTGATTCCTCTCTTCTAGCCAGACCCTGTCTCTTAACAGTACACTCACCAACTAAACTCACTAGTAGATGAATCCAACAGTGAATATTGAGCTTCAAGATTTATCTCCTTCTAAATGCTCTGTCTCTGAATACATGAGAATTTTGTGGGCCATTCTTGATCTAGGTCACAACAGATAGAGAATGAGGAAAAACACTAGCCTTTACTGTTACAGTGCTGGAGGTTATGAGAAGTAGGTTTATTTAAAGATAAAATGCATCATGCTTGCTGATAAATAAGATGTGGTATATGAGAGTAAGACAGTAACTCCAAAAGTTTTAACTAGATCAATTGTGGCGGGGAAGATTGGACTTGGCTTTAAAAGTTGAGAAAATCAAGAGTTCTGTTTTAGAAATATTGCATTTTAGATGCCTACTAGATATCAAAATGGAGATGTCAGTAGGCAGTGGATATGACATTGTGGACTTCAGGTAGATGTTGGTGCTGGAGATGGGCATTTAGGGTCATTAGTGCTTACATAGTATTTAAATCCATATGAATGGATAAGAAAGATGCAGTGAATGTATATGGAAAAGGTTTAATGTGTATACTGAAGCCTAGGCTTATGGATCCCTGAAAACCTCCAACATGCTTTCAGGGTAAATTAGAAGTAGGAAACTCACCTGAACGGGCACAGATGATCTTGCTAGGATATTTCCAGTATGTAAATAATTTTAAGTAGAATATTGGTATTATTTTCAAGTGGGCTTTATTAAAGGAGTAAACCAAGGTTCTCTTACATATAGGGTATTGTTTGTGTTATCTAAGAAGGAGCCTTTGATTCAAAGAAATAATATCATGGTGCTCCTGCACATATATGCATATGAATATCTGTATATACATATGTATATTAATTATGTATATATTAAATAGCTTTGAAAATTACCTACTTTGTTTTATTAAACTCATCATTGAACTATACACATAATTATTTGTATATTAATAAGTGAAATACTGTCTTGCTCAGCTTTTTCTTTGCTGGATAAATACGTGGCACTCATAACTTAACGAAGGACAAGTTCTATTTGACTCATGGTTTCAGAGGCTTACTCCAGGACTGGTTGGCTGCAAGGCAGAAACATTATGGGGAAGGGCATGGTGGAGCAAAACTGCTCATATCATAGTGGCTGGGAATCAGAACACAGGGGAAAAGGGTCTGCAAGAGATAAGCTCTCCAAAGGCACAGACCCTCTGACCCACCTCCAACTGCTCTTGCCTACAACAGAACACTGAGGTCTAGAGCCCCCATGATCCACCTCACCAAGAGTCTCATAATCCAGTCACATTGACAGGTAAGACTAATGATACAAGTATTATGTAGTGTTTTGGGATTTAGAGGATCTACAAATGTGTAAAATATCACTTTGAAATTTTTGTGTTTTCTAGTATATTTTTATGATTTATTTTGTAAGTATATATTTTCTAATCAGAAGTCTGGGCGCATGGCATCCTTAGGAAAAATGCAGTGAAAATAGCTACCACTTTTACAGCTTTAGGATAACGTGGTCCTCACCATATTTTTATCATTAATTTTTCTTAAAACACACACTTAGAATGCCTCCTTGTAACCAACAACTTTTCTTTTTAAACAAGGAAGACAAATGTATGTGTCTGGGGTTTGGTTATTTTTTTATATTTATTTTTTATTAGTGAATGTTTGCCATACATAATGATCACATTCATCATAGGGAATTTGTAACTGTGCATAATATAGCTTAATATAGCTTAACAGTTTTTCCTATCTCCCCACCTTGCTTCAGCCTTTCTTCCTTTCCCTAATTAGGAAAGTTCTGCTCGCATTTTTTTTTTTTTTTGGTTTAAAAGCATTTAATGACATAGCATATATTAAACAAGGCAAATGTTTTATTCTTCCATTCTTGGTTATATTTTTGTATATTGAAAAATAATTATTCTGAAAGAAATTAGAATAGGCAGGTAATTTCTGGAGATGGGTTCAGTTTAAACATGTACAGATCAAGTGGATAGATAACAAGTGTTTGTGGTAATGATTATTATATCATCTTGTAAGGCCTGATACCATCACAGTGTGGTTTTGAGCAGCATATCTCCAACACTTTGCATTGCTGTCAATGAAGCTAGACAACTGTTCTTTCTGAAATAAGTGACACAAACATCAGCACTGATAATTGTTTTACTTGGAAAAGATCATCTAAAATAAGCTTAGAAAAGTGAAATTCCAGTTCGCACCTAATGAACTCCACCTGCATCTACATAACCTGCTAAACTTGAGTTACAGTTGCTCTAGCAACATGCCATGATAAGGTTCATATAACATATGGTTCTCTCCTAGAGGAAAATATGCAAAAATCACTACTAATTTTCCTTTGGTAGTACAGGGGATTGAATTTACTGCCTTCAAACTATGCTACATCTCTAAGATATTTCTTTTCTCTTTCTTTTATTTGAATACAGGGTCCTGCTAAGTTACTAAACTGTCCAGGGCATGCTCAAACTAATAATCCTCCTGCCTCAGCCTTGCAGAATGCTGGATTAAGGGTGTATATCACTAAACCAAATTCTCACTGATACTTTGATCTTTCTCTTTTATAACTGTTTTGTAAAGGTAGCAGCATAGGTTTTAGAACTCTTCATATTGGGAGATACTAAAAAAACCAAAAAACAGATGTGAAATTAACCTCCAGAAAGAAATATATGCTTATTTTTAAACGAGTTTTCTTTTAAAATGGTTTTGAGGCACAACTGAAACATTTAATTTTATAGTTGAAACTTTTCACAATCTACAATCACCCTTGGTAGTAGCTAGGGAGCAATAGCAGTGATATTATAAAGGAGGGAATTCTGGAATCATATGGAACTTAAGTATCCGTTGTTTTTATAGCATGGCATGAGTAGTAAATAAAAGAACCACTGATAGGAAGAAAAATTGCAGAAATAATATCTGCATACAGATATTGTACCTAAATAATATATGTCATAATTTGAAATTACCAATTTGTGTTTTTCTTATCACATCTGATTTTCTTGAATGGATTTTAATTTCTAATATCAACCGGGATGTACTGCTAGCACTCTAAAAATAAAAAAATAAAACTTCTAGAATTAACTGTAATTTCAGACTCAATATTATCAATTAAATTTGGAAGTATTAAGAAAGTATGTATCCTGCCTGATCAAATCTGAAGACAGAATATAGCAGGGTCAAACAATTAGCGTATATGTATGATGTTAACTGCTTGTGAAGTTCAGGTATTTTATAAAGTAATATTTAATTTTCTGTGATTATTAATCAAGGTAGAATCACCTCTCTGAGCATGATCATGCATGAAAGAAGGTTACATTCATATTTAATTACATATGAAAAGAAATGTATATGTATAAGCAGATTTTTGCTTGCTGCTTTCCCAATCGTAATCAGTTATTGCCTTACTCTGGTCTTCTGCAGTTTTAAAATGTGAGAAATGATTATGACTAATGATGCTATCACCAAGATGATATTGAGGACCATATTTATATTCAATAATGTTGTTTAATTATAAGTAAATGCCTGAGTTCAAAGCAAACATATTCTGTTTCCCATAAGTAATCATCAAATTGTGCTTCAAAGAATTAATATAAGTCACATCAGTTCTATTTTGTTGTTCAGATTCTTGAATTTTGTACAAACTGGACTCAAAGTGTATAACTACAGACAAGGGCAGTGACTATCACTGGCTGGCAATGCTCTGTTCAGTGTATAATGCTAGTGATCTAAATTTGTCCTGTGTGTGTGTTTGTGTTTGTTTGTGGTTGACTATATACCACCTTAATTAAAAAATAAATAGCAGGATCAGGGTTACAGCTCTGTGGTAAAGCAATGTTCACCTAGTATCTAGTATGAGCAAGGCCCTATATTCCATTCCCATCACTCCAAAACATATATAGCAACTGCCAATGTTGCTTCTGCTGGAGTTTTTTGAAAAATGTACTTGGTTCTCTCTTACATGTTTTCTCTTTTTAAAAAAATAGTTTCATAGAAGAAAAAAAATCACACCTTTGTCCTGAGGGGTGGGTCAAAGTGCTAATTAAACTGTTGTGAAACATTGTTATCCTCTGTTTTTACTTAGACATTACTAAAGCAAGCCACTTTAACAGCCTTTGTAATTCAGAATCTGTTGGGCCCTTTGCTATTTGTCAGAATTCACTGAGCATGTCCATTCCTAGGAATATTAAAAATGCAAAACAAGGGCAGACAGAAGCCACATTTACTGTACTTAATGAAAGCTTCGTTAGGACTCTCACTAGCTGAAGATAAAGGCAAAACGTTTTATAAGGAACTATATGAAATACTATCTGCAGATTTTTAAAAACACAGAAATCTGAAAATCCATTAGGTATTGCTTTGAATGGAATACTTGGATTTCAAATGTGTTGAAAAATGGCATAAAATACTGAGCTGTTCACAGCCCTTAACTTTTACTTTTTGAGTTATATCTGAACAAAGATTTTATTATAATTAGTATTGTTCATTTGGGTTTCATAACTCATCTTTAGAAATCAACTGAGGCTAAAAGTTGTCATATGCATTTTCAGTTTGTAGTGGCAGTGATGGTATGAGTGTGATTAACTATTTAGTAAATATTCAAATTAACATATACTACATTTTGTATTATGAAGTATTTTAATGGTAGAATATAGTGTGATTCCTTATTTAAGATGTCTGATAAATGTTAAATCTGCCAGTATTACTGATTAACAGAGTTAAATAAAACTTTCGTTTTTTCAGTCTGATTAGTCCTTGGAGCCAGGCAACCATGAACTTGTTTCAGAGACAGGAGCCAGATTACTTCTTGCTACTAACTAAGTAATGCCTTCTGAAAGACATTCAACAGTGTATCAACATTACAACCCAACTATTGGTTAATTCTTTCCAAAGATTACTGAATACCATGGATATTGAAAGTTTAAACTGATAAATTCAGTTGGTAGCTACCTGTACATATCTATAGCTATATGTATAGATAGCTAGCAGATTTTTTTCAATGGGAATAGAACCTTTTGTATTAATCTCACATTTTGTAATGCAATTATTTTTGTAGTTATGAAGTCTAAAATATTTTACTTAGTAAATGAAAAAAAATTAAAATATAAGAATAAAGAAAAAAATAGCTGTAACCTTTGAAACCAGTAATAATTACTGGGTAACTGTTGATATATATCATCTAATCTTTATGTGTGTATACACACACACACACACACACACACATATATATATATATATATATATATATATATATATATATATTTAAAAATTGGAATGATAAACTGAATCACAATCTGATGTTTTTCTTACACAAGAGATTACAGGCTTGCTGTTAAATATTTTTTAAATTCTTTGTAGGTATACTGAAATCTGATTTTGAAATCTGTTTCATTTGTACTTATTTACTTTGCTTTAGTCACTTTAGAATAAAAATCCTATAAATTAGAATAAGAATCTGATGAAATCTTTTAGCAGCTAGAGTTTGCTCAAGACCTTGATTTTTTTCTTTGATACAGTATTAATGAAACAGTTGAAACGTTAATAAAATTACAACCAATGGAATGATCATTTCCTTTGAATTCCTATTAGCTTGAAGAATGGGGAAGTGAGCTTGAAGAATGGGGAACTGTGTTGCAAGTAACATTTTTCCTTTTAGAGTTTTTTGGAGAGTGCTGGGTTAAGTGGGGAGAATTTTTCCATATTTAATGGTTCTGCAATCAGAAAAATCTGTGTTTAAATTTCAATGGTATGCCTTCTGTATATGCAATTTTACCAAGATAATCTATGTGAGCCTTACTTTTCTCTTCCATAGCATGTAGGTAATACCTTCCTTACAATGCTGTTGTAAATATTAAATGGATAACTGCCAATAATTCATTTACTTGTTCTACTGATATGATGAGCATTTAACTATTCCTCAGGTAATGTACATAGAGAGATGGTGGTGGAGTAGACAGATAGCGCTCTTGTCCTTTTGTAGCTTATTATCTAGTAATGAGAAGCAAATTGAACAAACGGATAGTTACATAAATATACACTTAGGAATTGGAATAAGTGCTATGAAAGGATATGCAGCTGCTCCTATTTTAGGTTGAACAGGTCAAGAGTATTCCCTGAGATGTGGCATTTAGGATTTCTAGGCAGAGAGGAGGTAAGCGGCCTCAGGCAGAAAGACTTTACCATGTTCTAGAACCTGAAAAGCAAGTAAACAAGCAAATAAAATTCTTAGACAAGGGCAGTGGGGCATAAGATGAAGTTGGAAACGTACAGAAGGATGGGTCATAGTACACGTGAACAAAGGCAAAGTGCTATAAAGCACTTTGCCCTCAATACATGTGGACATCTCCTTCCTTTGTGGCTTTAAAATGAAGCATTCTCTCTGCCAAGGAGTTTTTCTTCTTCAAGTTATATCATCTTTTTAGGTTATGTAAATATTTTCTTTCCAGTTTTTTCATGATCTTACATAAAGTCAGCTTGAATACTTAATGATTTCTTTGTAGGTGCCTCTTTTTATTTTATCCAGCCCCATTTCCCCTTGCTTGTTTCCTTGCCACCTCATTTATCCACAAACACACAGAGAATCTGTCTGTCTGTGCTGCTCCCCTTTTTATGGCTTGTTCATCTGCTGTATTTTCCTCTCCCTGATTTTCTCTTCTTTTTCTGATTCTTTTGTAGCTCATGATTAGAGTTTATAATAGAAATGCTGCAAATCAGTGAAAGGTCAGTACAACAGCAAAACTCACAAGTAAAATTTCTCAGTGCTACAGATCTTTACTACTAATCTATGACTCAGGTAAAGAAATAAAACTTTATTATTGACTTATATGCCTCTGTGTTCTTACATCCTATTTGCTTCCATGACTTCAGCAGTAAGTACTGGCCTAAATTATGTGTCCATCACCCCTTTCTTTTTTTTATAGTTTTATCATAGTTCCCTAAACAATGCAGTGTCTACTTCTGCTTAGTTTTGAATGTCTGTGTAAATGGAATAATAAATATACATTTTTTTCAATTGGCTTTTTTTCTTCACTAAACATTATTTGTCTAAGATCAATCAAGGTATTATAAGTCTGAATCCTATTTGCCTGCCACACAGGATTCCGTTAGATTAATAGACACCACAATTTACTTGGCAATTCTCCTGGCAATGTACATTTAGTTTTGCCTTTACCAAGTAATCCCCTTCAAATGCATACTCCCAGTGTCCCAAAGCTTTATCACTAGGTGTTAGCTCTTAATATTTCTACCATGTCACAGGGGCACCAAGCTGAGCCCTAAACCTTTTAAGACATAGGCCTAAGGGGACATGTATTACCCAAATTATAGTAATTACCAAAGGAGTGATTATAAAGAGAAAAGTAAGGAGGCCTAGAGTCTGATCTGTGAGGTGCTACCATGTTTAGTGGTCCAAAAATAAAAAATGAACAAAGGAGACTAACCGGTATCCAGAAAATTTAAATGATATTTAAGTAATGGTTTGGAAGCAACTCAAGGATAGTCGTCTGCTCAAACTTGCAAAGTAAAATGAGGTCGAATAAAATTAAGACAGAATAAGTGTGAGAACTGACAACATGGGTTTGACAAGTGTTGTTTAGATAGAAGAGAGGATAAAAGCCAGATTGGGGAAGGTGGAAGAAAAAAGGTAAAAGCAGTTGGTAACAGCACTTATTTTCTTTAAAGCACTTGTATTTTCACCACATTCTTTAAATTCATTGTGTTTTCTTTCTTGTAAAAGTAGTATCGTTCATTGTAGAGAATTTGAGAAAGACTTACAGAGAAGAAAATAAATATTTCTATGATCCAACTGTTCAATTTAACTGTTTTATATCACTTAGGTTTTTTTCTATATATTTGAAAAATTAGTTTATTAAAAAAGCAGTATAAGGACTTATTTAATGTGGTTTTCTTATATAATAATATGTCACATTTATGTTACCTTTTTAGTAAATATTCATCATGATGTGTAATACTAGCGTAGTACTATATGCAGCCACCACCCTATTATTATGGTAGACACAGGTTATTTCCAGTTTGCAATATTATTTTTTTACAAAACATTGCAATGAACATTTGGAAATATGAGTGTGAACTTTGACATATTTGTAACTATTTTGACTATTAGTTCACTGGCTTATGTGCAAAAGAAAAATAGTGTGAGAGTGGTGGGTCTGTTAGCCATGACACATAAAAGGCACACTTAGGAAGAGTTGCTCCCATTTAGTAGAATTTCAGTGGAAAAAAACAAATGTCCCACAGCAGAATATTATTTCTTTAGAGGAAAGGAGTCATCTCAGACCAAAAGAGGTTCCATCCATAGCAAAGATCTAGATGGAATTGAACAGCTGTTGAGAGGTGCAATTTTTAAATGAGAAACTGTCCATTTTCTCATTGAATCTAGTTGATCCTGTAATTTAACTTATATAACCTATCTTACAGCTAAATATAATCACTACATGCATTCTAAAATCAAGCATAAACCTGTTTATGTATATGTGTGGGTTATATAGTTGAGGAGCATGAAATTCTATGTTATACTAGTACTTGAGTATATGTAAGTTGAAAATATATTTCTAGAGTTAGGAAGTTTCACTCAATTTGGAGATGATTGTATTTTCCAAAAAATAAATGTAATGTTACCATTCTATATTGGGGCTTTTTAGAAGCCTAATTTTGGGAGTTGGATGTCTAAGAAATTGTGCCTGCTTAAAAGAACTATTAGTAAAATTGCAACGTACTTTATTCCATTTTGGTGTTTTAATTATTTTTGACAGATCTTGATTTCTAAGTTCCAAACTAGAACAACTTCTTTAAAATATTTATTTAGAAGTACCTGGACCAGTTTGTATTCTATAAATATCTTAGTGCCTTACTTTACGGTAGTGACTTCAGGAGTACCATGTCAGTGATGTCTGAGAAGCCTATTATATTAACATGCATTTCTGGCAGTGAGGAAGATAAGAAAGGAGGAACTTGGAAGGAATTTACTTGGAATTCTCTGAAAAATCTAGCCAAATGATTATACAAATCATTATCACAGATTTTGGCTACTTGGATTAAAAAATGTCCCTAATGCCCCTAGTCCCACTGCTGCCTAAAACAGGTGAACATTGCATTATGAACCTATTTCCAATAGATCCAAGAAGAAATCAGAATAGATTTGTGGCTTCTTTTTATATCAGTACCACTTATAGCATTATGGTATCATTAAAAAAAGACTATTGAAGAAAATAATAATTTACATTCCTTAAACACTAAATCCCCATTATTGTTCCTCCAATAGCTAATAGGTTGTCATTTGATATCAGCATTTAAAGAATGTCATAATAGGTGGTGCCTTGGCTCTATATTGCCTGGCATTACAGGCAAATTGAAAGTATTAATGTAAACAGCTAAACAAAAGGGAGTAAAAGTATTTTTTAACGTGTTTTAAACTCTACAATCTCTGTTAGTAAAACACTTCAGCTGCTTTCTTGATTCTGCTGGCAGCCAGAATGGTAATATGCTAGGACCTGAATGGCAAATGATATTATTTGCAACAATGATGTCAGCCTCTATGGAGACTAATTCCTGTATTTGTATTAAAGTACCAGTTGTGTTGAATCACTACCATGTTAAACTACTCCTCACTTCCTTGGTCATTTCTACTAATGATTTGCGGCAAGATAACTGACAGTTGCTTGTAGTTAGTACAGCCAGATGCTAATTGCTTTTTTGCTTTTGGTACTGGGAATTGAACTCATGACCTTGCACTTGCCAGGCAGGTGCTTATGCCGCTGAGCTAAATCCCCAGCCCCAGATGCTAATTGCTACAGTAAATTCATTTTAAGCATTTGAATAAGACTGCAAAGATTCATGCCACCCAAAGTAGAAATATTTTTACCAATGAAAGATATAAGAAAAGTGTCTTTTTTTAAAAATCTACAATGACCTTCTAAATTAACTGACAACATATCTTCTTTGGTGTTTAGTTGTGAATGTCACCAACTGAAATGTTTAGAAGTTTCTATATGTTACTATGTTGTACAAATTACCTGTGATCTAAGACTTAGATACTACAGGATAACATTGGGAATTTCTGAGTCAGAGAGTGACCATACAAGTGAGGGGTCATTTTTATAGCTAATTCTACTTCTCAATTTCAAGAACAAACATCTTTTCTTACCCTGAACACATTATTAAGAGTGGCTGTCAGATGCCTTGACCCCGGATAACTAGTTAACTGGTTTTTTGCCTTTTTCACCACCCCCCTTTGATCTTTCCTTTGTACCCGCCTTTTCTTTTTTGAAATATATATTATAGTATAGAGATGTTTCTTATTCATGATCATGTAAAATTTGGTTACTTGAATAAAAGCGAATTTATATTCTACATTCTATCTATATCTTGCTATATGATAGCACTGCTAAAGTGACTCTAAGGGCTTTTCAACAATTCCCTGTTTTCTTTTATCTAATCAGAATTAACCCTGCCTATTAGAACCTTGGGTCATATACTTTTAGTGTTACAGTGTCCTTCCTCGAGATGCCGTCTTCTCACAACTCATTTTACCAATCACAAAACTGAAGTCCTGTGATTTCAATAGTTTGTCAAATGTCACATAGCAAGAATGTGGCTGAGATAAGATTAGAACCATGTTTTCTTCAGAGTCTAGTGTTTTATCCACTTGACTGTGGTCACTGGCACCTTGCTGAACTTACAATGTACAGAAAATTTCTTTTTATTTTCCTGGCTTCAAATTCTACATCAAACCTCCTGAATTATCTAACTTAGGAAATTTTACTCAGAACAAAACACTTATATGTGTCTTCAGTTATGTACCACTTTTCCTTTCTGTCATCCTTCCTCCTTCCTTCATAGCTAGATTTTTAACTACACAGAATTTTGCTTGGAAGTTTTTTTCCAATTTGTTTTTCCTACATTCGTTTTTTTACATGCTAATGAGTATGCATTAGGTATTCATTGGTTAAATGTTCATTGATTGAATGAAAGGCTGATTTTGTGGTGATCCCACACTGAGTGCATACTTTTAATAAAGAATCCTTGTTGGATCCTCAGTCTAGTCCTAATTTTAGTCAATAAACAATGGTAAAGTATACAAGTAGGTAACAGTTTTAGAATTTATGTGCTTTGCAGATTGTGACTAGTCATGTGCTATAAATGTAGTTATTATAACAAGATCATCATATGTTAATAGGTTATATTCTGTAGGATAGTTAGGAAAAGTTGATAAGTCCCTTTTCTAAGAAAAGAAGTCATCAGTCAGCCATTTGCCTTGCCACGCATTATTTATTGTAATTTATGCATATCCTTGATCGTAAAAATGAACCCTATAATGTAGTAACCATAGGAGTTCAGTGAAGGTAAGAACAACTTACAACTGGAGATATACAGAACACTTCATGGAGTAATGGAATCTCATGAGATTCTAGTAGGTTAAAATATTGATATGGCCCGTTTTCTATGGATGATAGAAGAAAAAGATCAGTTCTGCCAGTTCAGTATCTTAGGATAGGCAGAACATGTTAAACCCAGAGAAAAAGAAAAGGTAAATCTGTGGAGCAGTTAGTTGTCCATCTTGGATGAAGCACATATATGTTTATAGTGTTGAGAAATTGTGCTGATATGAGTGTATGAAAATGCTACCAAAGCACCAATATTTTATAGTATTATATATATATATGTATATTTTTTTTTCTTCTGAAAAAGAAGGTTGAGAACCATATCAAAAATGTTCTTGAGTGTCATGGTAAGGAGTTTAGATTTTATTTATAAGTCAGAGAGGGAACTATTGGAGAATTATACATAGCAAAAGAATATTAGAAGTGGTACTAAGAAGTTTGACCTGACAAATATAAATTAAATGGATAGAGGACAAACTGAAGAATGAAATCGTTGGCTTATTGCAGCAGCCCAAGAAAAAATAACCTAATCCAGGAGAGATTCAACTGAGATTAGAAAATATAACTGTACCATATTTGATTTTTAAATTTATGTACACAGAAAACAAAGAGCTTGAATGACTTGTTCACTAGTTGTGCATTTTTCTCCTTTTAACAAGAAGTGAGCCAAGCAAGGTGTGGTGTATGCTTATCAACAATCACAGAACTCCCAAGTCTGAGGAAGGAGGATGATTGTGAATTCAAGGTCAGCCTGAACTAAAGTGAGAGCCTGCCTTGAAAAGAAAAAACAAAAAGAAGACAGAAAAGAAAAAAGAAAAAGAGTAGCTAGCTGAATGGTAGGATCCTTTAAGCCCTTTCGATTTACAATATAAATTGAGTTCCTTCTCCATTAAAGTTGTCTGCTCAGGAATAAGTTGTACAGTGTTTGAATTAGAGTAGTGGATATCAATAATTACCCATTTGTGTAGCTATACCATAAAGGCAATAATTGAGATTTTGGAATTAAAAGAGATCATGAGTGCAGACGGAGTAAGAAAGACAGCGGGACAGGAAAATAACTTTCAGGGAAACCTCATTTGAGTACAAGAAATAAGAGTTTCTAGACAAAGAAAAGTCAAACAATTTGGTGGGCAAATTATGCTAAAGCAGTGTTTAGAAAACCTAGAGAAGAGAAAATTTCAAGAAAAAATGGTTAATCAAGGAAAGAGGATTTTAAAGAGAAAACATATGGGTTGAGAGTGAAAAGGAAAGTCTTTAGGTTTTTTCAATAAATCATGGAGAACAGAGTTTAAATTGTAAGAGATTAAGTAAGTCCAAGTGATAGATAATAGGCTAATCCCAAATTTGTGTAGATTGTAGTCTTTTAAAAAATTGAACATTATTTATTTTGGCCTTCATAATACTAAACCAGGTCTATCCTGAATTTTAATGTCACATATAAGAACGATCTTTTTATTTTGTAGCAGATTTCTAAAGCCTTCATTTCGGATTTTGATATGATCAGTGTGAGGCAGATTCTATTTAGCAACACTTTTGTTCTGGACCAAATTCAAGCTGGATTTTGCTGATTACTCTGAAATGCAAATAGTGCTATTTTGTTTTACAATTATCATTTAAAAAGCCATGTATTCATTAAAATAAATATGTGCTGCATAAAAAACTAAAAAATAGAAAATGGATATTTATTTGTATTTTGCAGACTTTCTGATGTAGAACTGACTATACTAATCTTCAAATACTAATGAGCAGTAAAATGTAATTTGCCAAGGCATAATTAACTCCTGTCTGCTGTTGACTTGCAATGCCATAACCATGTACCAGGTGAAATCTTGGATTTTTAGAGTTTCATTTAATCCATGTTTCTTTTTTTTTGGTACCAGGGATCGAACTCACAGCCACGTACTTGCAAGGCGCACACTTATGCCGCTGAGCTAAATCCTTGGCCCCCTTAACCCATGTTTCTAACTATGGCCAAATACTGAGATGATTATCATGAAAAAGTATTATGGTAGAATAAATCATATTCCATGAAACTGATAGTTTTTCTCTTGAATTATCTGTCACAAGACCAAGTACGTTTATTTTTCTCTTTTTCTTTTTCTTGTCTTTTTCTCATAATTGACAAACAAGGACTTCTGTAGCTTGTCTTTGGCAATAGCAAGTTATCTCTAGTGGTTTTTGTTGTTGCTTCACTTTTTCTTTACCTGTATTCTATTAGCATGTCACATATCATTTCCATATATATGCATCATATATCATTTGCATATATGCATATACCCTTACATAGATAAATGCGAACATACTTATCACAAAGTGGGGGGAAATACAAAGAATTCAGCATTTAGCTCCTATTCTGTTGAGGCAGATTTTGCCCCTCAGCCTCACATGAATAAATGCCTACTCTGTAATCAAAAGCTGAAGTCCTAAATTCAGCTAGCCATTTTACAAATATACCTCTGATACCTGGGGACATTGGGTTAAAGCATATATGGTACAATGAGACTAATCATTATGATTGGCAAATGAACTCAAAATACTAGCTTTTAGTAGTGTTAAAGCAGTCGGGAATTTTGTCGCAAAGCATCCAAACTAATACTTTGAATAAGTAGCAGATTGCAGCGTCACAGAAAACTGTGATGTTGCAATTCTCCCATGATTTGAGTTAATATTTGCTTCATAGAATCTTGAAATATTGTTTGTTGGAAGGCACCTTAGAGGATCATCTAATTTAATCCCTTTCTCATGCACAGCACTTTCTGTAACACTCCTGAGATATCAGTGTCCAGGAACATGGAATTCCTTACTTTATGTAGGCTCCTGTTTCCTTAAAAATAAATTCTTTGTACAAAATTGAAATCTGTCTTCCTATAAGCTCTCACTCAGTTTTACCCTGAGGGACAATACAGACTGTGCTGCTCATCTCTTCCTCATAATATTATTCAGATATTTGAAGTTATTTCCATTTCGTTCACTTTTCTAAAGTAAATTTCTGCTATACTTATGTGTAGCTTTGTCAACCATTCCTTGATTAGTTACCTTTGTAACGTATTTATTGCTGAGATTCTCATTTCTTATAATTTATAAATGTCCCACCCCCCAAAATCAAACATTATTTAATGTAATAATTCAAATAAAGTTTTACATTTCATGAATGCAATGAAGCAATCCTTTATATATACATTAAAGATTGAAAGGTCAATTCTTTAGAGTATAGGTCCTTATCCTAGAAGACCAAAGACAGACTATGATTTTTAGCCTTTATAGTAATTGTATCTTGCTGTGTGTATATGCTGACTCTGGGGTCAAATAAAAACTTGACTTAGATTTGTTACTTTGTTTTAAATAGAAACAGCAGTCATGTTAGATTATACCAAATCTTAGACCTATATTAATAATTCCTTAAGCCTCACCATAACATTTGTATTGTTTCATGTTAAATTTAATTTTGTTTGGCTTAAGTATTGTCCTGCTATTACAGAATTTCAAATCCAGATTCAATCATCTAGCATATTAGCAATCCTGTCGAGTGTTGTATCCTTTGCAAATACGGCAAATATACTCTCAAACAGCTTCTTCTAAGTCCCTGGTATTTTGAAAAACAGAGGAACAAGAAATGCCTGTGTCTTCCTTAGGCAACCTGCTCTTAGGTTGACATGAATTTAATTAGTTGCCACTCAAATTAATTTTTTAAATCAAGTTAAAATCTACCCAACTACTGTTACACCTTCAATATGACTTTTCCTTTCCCTCAATAATATCAAGTGACAATTTGCCCAAAGTCATCGTAAAATATAAATATTTTATATGCCAACTTTCTAATTGATTTTCTCTAAAAAATAATTGCCTATAATTAGACATCAGTGTTTTTGCAATCCATGCTACTTCTTGATATTTAGTCTGATGCTTTAAAAAGTCACATATTTCTGTGGTATAGTCAAGCATGGAATAGGGTTACAGGTACTTCACTTCCTTTAATAGAATTCAGAACGTTTAATATTTTTGTCGATATTTTTGTCAAAGAAGGAAAAAGTTAAGGTGTAAGAAAGCTAAAAATAGTATGCAAACATAGGATTATAATTTTTCTCTAGCTTGTGCAACCTACATGGCCTGGTCCACACTGCCTGGTCCACACTGCTTGGACACCTATGGGAAATGAAAAGATTTACCTTGATTCTTTATCTCCACTCTTTGGGCTGCTTCTATATTTTGATAATCATCATCCAGAATAATTATTCTGTATTTTATGACCCTTGAATCTAGACCAAGAGAAGCTATCTTGTTTTGCCTGTCTACCTAAGGCCTAGTTTCTCAACTCATTTCTTTTGAGTGGGGACAGGGTGTTACTACATGGTTCAAGTTGGCATTGAAGTCACTGTGTAGCCCAGGCTGGTCTCGAACTCATGGCAACCCTCCTGTCTGAGCTTCCTGAGTGCCACCACACATGGCTCAATTTTTTTTAAACTTTCTCAAAGTTTTCCCAAGAATGACCTTGTTCTGTCTGTGAGATCCCGCTCTACCCTCATGCTTCTGGCCTTTTCCCATAGAGGTGTAATACAATTATAACTTAAAGCAACATAGCAATATGGTATATCTTTAATGTATTAATAATTATCAGTCTTAAATAATGAGCATGGCCTTGAGTTGCCAATTTGTCTGGCTGAAGCTTTGAGAATATATCAGAGGAAAGAGTAAGGATAAAAGTCTAAGTAAGTAGCTATTATTATTGTCCATGAGACATGATGAGTTCTTTAACTAGTTTTTGAATGAAGTATAGACAATATAGTAGTAAAACCAGCGATTAAGAAAATATAAAAGATAAATGAGTTTGTAAAAATCAAATGTAATTAATGATTGTAAGCCAAGATGGTTGAAAGTTGATGTTCCTTTTGGTGCAAGGAAGTTAATAATAACTAGAGTAAAAGGGCAGGTTGAAAAATTATATTGAATTTCTAATAATGGCAGCATACTCTGGGTAGAGGCTTTAAGCAGCCAAATTGCTATGTTGAGTGATATTCCCAGAAGGTAAGACTTGAATTCTCAGAATCTTTGGGATAGCAGTGGAAGGTTACAGATAAAATCTTAGATAACAATTGCTATATCTTGGGTAAGGGTTGAAAAGAATTTAGAATGTTACCAAAGGCATGGAGGATAAAAACAAAACAGTACAAAACAAAATTGGTTCTGTGTTTTAACAGTCTAGGAAGGAAAACTTTTTAGATAGCGTTGTTTTGTGATTAAACAATGCTATCAGGGCTGGGGATTTAGCTCAGCGGCATAAGCGCCTGCCTTACAAGCAGGCAGTCGTGATACCTGGTACCGATTAAAAAAAAAAAAACAACGCTATCAAATTCCACAAAGAATTGAAAAATATAAACTACTATTGAGACTTTAAATTTGATGATGACATAGTTATTGGAGACTTTCCACCAAAGAGTATCTGGAGAATGTTAACGTAGACTGAAGAGGCTTATTAATATGATCAGCCATGAAGGATACAAAAGCAACAGGCTATCTAATATGAATAGCTATGAAGACCAGTAAACTAATGCTTTTTCTAGCTTCTTCCTACACCAGAAGTTCTGTGGATGAAAGGGAAAAGGGAGTTAGATACACTTACTTGAAAAATTACTAGAAGTTTATAATATTGTTTTGAGTTTAACTCTAGACTGTTCAATGTTGACTACATAGTTTAACTACCGTAAGACTGAAAATTGAGTTCTTTGCTCTGCATAGCTTTAATAACAGATGTTAGTTTTCCAGTAAGAGCAATGAAGGCTCTAAATTAATTTAGATTTACAGCCCTATAAAGCATTTAGTTACATATGTGAATAATTTCAAAATATTTTACTATGTTAATAGAGGCACATTTGTGCCACATCATGCAACATGGAAAGGATTCTTTTTGCCGAGTAGTGTAAAATGTTTGCAAGGTTTTGCATTTTCCTTTTTTTGCTTTGAGAATTCTATCATCATTTACATTCCCTAGTAATCCAATTTTGAGTTTCATGGATATATATGAGCATATGGGGACAAGGTGCCAGTGGAAAGCTAAGAAATGAAGAAAAGTAAATAACATCCAGAGGAGTTGGCAAGATTACATTTTTTTTTCACTTGCCAAATCAGCTATTGTACTTGAAAATAAGGAGGAAGTAGTACATAAAAAATTAAAATTAGATACAGAAAGATAGAAGCTGGGCAAATAATACAGATATACTATATTAGTAAGCTCAAGAGATAGATGGTGATGAAAAGAAAAAAAAAGAGATAGATGATGACATTATCTTGAGTGCTGAATAGAAGTCAAGGGAATTGTTTACTGGCCAGAAGCTACTTGTGAACCCAGGGTAGTCAAAAGCAAGATTAACTAGAGGGCTTATTGCTGTGGTATTTAGAAGAACAGAATCACAAAAAAAGACTGAAAAATAAGCCACAAAAGAGATTGGTCTGTGAAACTTTTGTAAAGATCCTTCCCCCCCTTTTCTTCTTTCTTCCATGTTAAGTAATGGCTAGATACTACAAAAGTACCGTATATCTCCAGGTTACCACAAGAAAGAGAATAGTCAATTATATTTTTAATTGATATAACAGTCATAAATATTTATGTTATACAGTATAGTAATTCACATGTACATAACATATAATGATAAAATATGAAATGCTTCATGAATTTGTGTGTCATCTTATACAGAGACCGTGTCGTCTTCACTGTGTCATTGTAGTATCACTATCTAAACTGCCAAAATGAGCATTACACATGATATATGAAATTAGCTGTTGTAGTTATTAACTTATAAGATCATTTTGTTCATTAAAAATTAGCAAACCCAGATGTCTAATAATATAAAATTAAAGCCTCAACCAAATGAATAAACAGATAAGAAAAAGAAATTTTAAAACTCCGCTTTTGCCTAGCCACAACCTCCCCCAAAAAATGAAAAAGAAAGAGTGAGCATGCAAGTGAGCTGGTTATACTGCTGCATTCCTTTAATCCCAGTGCTCAGGAGGCTGAGGCAGGAGGACCTTGTTAGTTCAGAGCCAACCTGGGCTACATAGTGAGTTAAGGATAGCCTGAGCTAGAGTTACACTGTCTTTCAAACAAACAAACAAAAATTGTGCAGCATTTACTGTGGGAAAATGTAACCATTAAAATCAAGCATGCAGTATGTTACCTGCCCATCTATAGCACGTCTCTGGAGAGATACTTTACCAGGCAGCTATAATGATTGCCGAGTTTTTGAGGCAAGATCAGAGGCAAAGCTTGTCAATACATGGACAGTAAAGACTGCTTACTCAGACTACGCACTTTTACTTTGTTTGTTAAATTGGTATGTGATGTGAATGGGTGTTTTGGCTCAGGCGAAAAACACTAGTCCTATTAGAAAATGGCTGTTTCACAGGAGAATATCAAAACAGTTTTGTCAGTCTTAAATAATAAGCAAGGAGTAGAAACACATTAAAAATTTAATTGCTTGGTTTCTAGTCACTTCTGTAGCCACTGCTTGTATGAGGTGCCAGAAAAGTACATGAAGAAATTTGTCATTATAGGATGTTGTGCAAACCCTAATTTGGAAAAGAGTTAATAGTTTAGAAGTTTTTCTGTGGGCTGTCTTTGTTTCAGTAGTGAGTTTTTTTTTTAAATGCACTGAATACTCAATACTACTCATAGACTCAAAACTTTATGTTGTCTTCTGATGAGAATCTTTTCAAAGATATATCTAAGCAATTTCAAAAGGATGACCTGGGAATGAGCCACACTGTGGATGCTGTCTCATAGTGGTCCTAAGTATTAGAGTGAAATGCAAAGGGTCTGGCTTCTCCATGAGCTGGATTCTACAGGATGAATCACTGCCGAATGTAACCTGTGGTCCATTATCTGAAGATAAATGGCACAGTCCTTAATCCCATAAAGCACCCCCACATTCTCTGTGTGGCAGTCATCTTGTCCCAAAGTTAGGTAGAGCTAGATCATACACAAATAGAAAAATGTATTGTATTGAATTTATTCTTTTAAGCAGTATAAGCAAAATTTTGCCTTTTGAAGTCCCAAGCATGATGGATGCTGAGCAAGCATTTTGGATCTTCACTAGGAATAGAATTAAGTAGTATAGATTTAGATTCCATCCTACTTGGCACTACGAAAGGAGAACATTGGCAGTGGCTATTCAAAGTATATTTCCATTTGCTTTATTTTTTTTATTAAAACAAGATCTCATTAAAAATAGTAAGAATAACAATAATATAATGCATCATTATTTTCAAATTAATCATAGACAAAAAAAGATACTGTCTTAAAAGAAAAAACAAGATAATAACACAAAACTTTTCAATGAAATAAGAGAAAGTAGTGTTGTGTAAATGAAATTAATTAGCATATGCATTAAAATATGCATATGTTTTTAATACAGCAAGACAGGTCATTTAGGGAGTTATTTTAATTTCTCTCTACTTCCTCTGTACTGGTCAGTTTTGCTCTGTGTTTTATGTATGTATGCTTGCATATATGTTATATCTTTTTCACATATAAGAGGAGCCAGCTGATATTTAAGCTTTTCTGTCTGACCTATTTCATTTAATATTATTTCTCAAGTTGCATATATTTACCTGTGAATGCCTCACATTTGTCTTTTTTTATACCAGTGTCTATAGAACGGCGTGAATGTTGTTACCTTCCATGTCAGTGTTGAAAAATGAATATGAGTCTACTCTCATTGCCTGAAAAGGAAGCAATGAGAGAGTAAATATTAGTGTGTCCGGTGAACCCAATATAAATATGGTCACACAAAAAAAAGGAATGTATCCTAGATAAGACTCATTGCTTTAATATAATGGAAAATATTTTTTAAAGAAAATAAAATTTCTCATTCCATCTATAATACATAACAATAATACTTGCTTATTATACAGGCATATATCTATTCTATAAAATCAAAGATTGTTCAAAAACAAAACAAAACAAAACAAACAAAAAACAATTGAGCTATAGAATGTAAGAGCTGAAGCCACCTTTTAGCTACATTAGTTCTGCAGTACTAATTTTTGGATCAGTGTCAATCTGTGAAGTTATCACAAGTTAGGGTTATGTAAACATTAAAACCTACAACATAGAGACAGTTAAACTAAACATGTAAATGTATTGAAGCTAAATATAATTAGTTCTTTGTTTCAAGACTATTTTTTCTGATATAATATGCTACTTAATAGATGGTGACAGTGATAAATGGGGTTGGTAAATGATAGCAAACTTTCTAAGAAATGGGCTACTTTGGCAGTATAGAAAGTTAGGGACCCCTGTCTCACTTTTTTATTTGCATTATTTCTGTACTCCTGACACCTGAGAACCACTGGTCCAATTTAATGTCCTTTTTACAAAGTTGAGAAAATTAAGATCTCGAAAAGTCAAGAATAGTACCCAAAATTCGCTAGCAGGAAACGATGGAGTAGAAGGTAGAATACAGGCCTCCATATTCCTAGTCTAGAGCTCTGACTAATGCTGAAATTTATCCACTTTCTTCCTCTAACCCGAATTTTTAATCTGATAAGGACGTATAAAATAAATAGATAAATCTGATTCTGGCAAACAAAATATTAAAAAGGTATTGGAGGGTAAGAGGGAAAAGATTCGAGATGTGCTATGTACATGTACTAATTCCTCACGGTGAACTTAACCATTATATACTGTAAACATGTACCAATAGAAATAAGTTTTTGAAAAATATTAACTTTTGCCAATTTTGCTTTTAACAAATTCGAACTTCCTATATTTTGATATGCTAATACTGCCTTTGATTATCCTCATTGTGAAATTAAATTAGTTTGCCAAGCACTTTATTAATTATTGATTTGTCACTTATTTTATCTGTTCAAACATGGAAAGCCTTTTTATTGTCCTTGTACTACGTCATCTTCCCATTGGTATCATTTAATGAAGACATTGATTGCATTCTATTTGGCTACCTTCTGGTACTGGAAAGGATGCTTCATTTTCTGCTAAAACTTATGGTGACAAGTTGAATGAGACAGATATTGGTATAATGCTCTTAATTACCTGTTATATTAATTTATTTTGCTATTTATCATGGAGGATTTTAGCATCCTCACAGTTTATTATCTGACCCTAGGAAATGCCTACTTATTCTGCTTTCTCTGCTAGAATTTGGATATTAAACCAAGTGCAAATTTTAAATTCATGTATGATGGGCTCTAATTCCCGATTCATTAGTAAATTGAAAGGGTCGTAATATTTTTCGTGCTTATTTATTTTAGGTTTTCAGTGAATCTTTGACATATATTGTCAGACTTTGTTTTTCCAGTAACATTGTAAGAGCATATTTTCCCTGATTAACATTTTATAGATAATATGACCAAAGTTCATTATGTTGTAGTAATGTCCCCACAGTTGCAATTAGCTAGTCAGAAACAGACAACTACAACTCCAGATCCAATGACTCCAAGTGTTACCTTTTTTCCATATTTCAGCTCCATACTAGTTCCTCTCTTTGCATGTTACTTAAAACGTAATAATTTCTCTTTTCCCTCATTTGATAGTGATTCCATTTTTAGGAAGTCATCCCCTTCCCATTTTAGTTCATTGCAAATATTTCCAAACTGTGGAATTTTACTTTAGTGGTCTCAACCGCTAGCAAGGATAATCTCACTTGAACACTATAATAAGGGAGGGAAAAGAATAAATACCACTGTTATAAAATTTAAACCTGAAGTAAGTATAAAAGCATAAATCTAATGAAATGTGATTAAATGAACCATTTATATCTTAATTTTGTTCAAGAGCGTATTAATTATATTGTCAAGGAAAAGAACTCATTCGGGTTAGAAAAGATTTTTTAAACTCAATGTTTACTTTTTTCTAAGCTGGATTACTTACCCAATAGTTTGGAAATAATTGGGTTGTGGATTTAGGTCCCCACCTCCCTAAAATAAATTCCGTGTAGATTCAAAAGTAAAATGAGTAACAGGAATAAAAACAAGGGGAACAATATAGGTGACTGTTGTTTGATCTTGCGGTAAGGTTAGGCTTGCTAAACATGAAAGTTTAAGAAAACACATGGTAAATTTTACTTGCTAGCTATCAGTGGATAAATTGTGTGATCTATAAAAAGTATCAAAAAATATAAAAAACCAAATTATACCATCTTGGAGACAGTTAAAATGTCTATCCATTCAAGTATTTTGAGTAACAGTTCATAATTGATGGTTATAATAAATTGTTGAATATTAAAATATAAAAACTTCAGCATTCTCTTGAAATATCTTTAGGCATTGACAAGGCTAGTTGGTAAAATAGGATATGATTAAAAGTAGATTTAATGTTAGTGGAAGGTAGTGCAAACTCTAGCCTATACCAGCCCACTGTGCTAAATTTTTTTTCTTCCCTCCTTGTAGTCTGTTTCCTTTCCCTTCCTTTTTCTTTTCTCTTTACTTCCTTTCTTTTACTGAAGGTATTGGGGATTGAACTCAGGGCCTTCACGCTGATCTATATATCCAGCAATTTTTCAATTTCTTACTTGATTTCAAGACTTTTGTCAAGTTGCTAAGGTGGAGGGATTATTGCTGTTATTGTGATTGTTGTTTTTGTTGTAGTGTATATCAAACCTAGGGCTTTGTACATGCTAGGCAAGGGCTTTACCACTGATCTCTAGCTCCAGCCCCATGTTTCAAATTGTTGGTATTGAACTATTGTATTTTACACAGTAAAGAAATAGAAAAATATACTGTATTGTAAAAAGAATATAAAAGCAGCAGGCATCCATGGAGTGATGATCAATATGATGGCCCATATATTAGAAGAGCTAATTTTAGTAGCTTGGCAGTTAATTTGTAGACCAATAACTATAAATAAAGAAATCCAAAGTTAATCATTTGATATTATGCTACTGTTTTTCAAAATAAAATTTTAAAATAAAGTAATCCTGGACAGATTTAATTGTAATAAATGACTAAAATCCTAACTTATGTTCAACTTTAAAATAGGGACATGAAAATATGAAAGAAAATGCCATTGATATCTTAAGGAAACATTAGTTATCTGAAATATGACAGTTGCATACAATAACAACTCTTGAGGAACTTATCTCTGGATCCCAAACTGAGAATTCAAGTTGCAGTTATACATATAGAAAATCTGTTACTGTGTGTGTGTGTGTGAAAGAACAATAGAAAGGGAGATTTTGAGTATTATATTTTACTTTCCTTTGTTTGATTGCACATTACTGCCTTCTTATCTGTTCTGAAGCCAAGCAGGCTATAACAGAAGATTGTAGGCATTAAGATATCATCAGATGCTAACAGAAGTTTGTTGAAGGAAAATATGATTCTAGTTGTATGAAGTTCACAAAACTAATAACAAGGGATTTGTCATCAAATGTTAAGAAGAAAAGTATAGAGATACTAAGAAAGAAATAACTTGAAGAACTTTAATCATAAACTGGTATTGGAAGTTTGATACAGAAAAAGAGAGAAAATATTCGCTATGAACTTCACCAATAAGTTGTTTCAAGATTAAAATAGAGAAATCGGGCTGGATATCACTGTAAAAGTAGGTCCCCCTTATTCCAGAAAAACTTTTCAGGGTATGTATAGAATATGGTAGTTATAGATTTGCAAACTTTTGATTTTTGTCTATATTTGTATACAGGATATATGTGCAAACTTTTGATTTGTGTTCATATTTGTATACAGGTATGTATATGGATGCACATATAAGCCTCCATGTGACTCAGAACACATCATTTAAAGAATATAATTTTTCTCAGATATATGAAGTAGGCAATCATTTTTGTCAGGCATATGAGATGAAGTAGATGTAACACGTAAATATGGCAAGTAAAAACATCTAGTGAGTGGCCTTTTCTCCTATTGATCTTCCATTCAATGTCATTTGACCAGGTCTTTCTTTAAAAATTGGTTAAATTCTTTTCTTCATTTCCCAGGCCTATGTATTTCCAGTTGAATGAAAAATAAAGAAAGTTACTCAGTATTCTGAAGCAATGCACTTATGTTTGCATCACTGAGCTTTACAGGACTCAGAATGATAGACTGTTAGATTCATGAGACTCAGCTGAAAGCCATTTGTTTGTTTCAGCAATCAAGGGGAATGGGTGGTTCTGGTGAATGTGTCATGAATGTTGAGTAGGTGTCATATAGTTAAAAATGTTTATTTTGGATTGGATAACTCCAGAGAGAAACCTAAGAATGTTATCTGTGTTTTACCTAAAATGTGCCATATATATATATATATATATATATATATATATATATATATATATATATGTGTATTACATATACATACATATATATGCATGTATCTGTATATCATATGTGTATGCTTATATATGGAATATTATATTTTAATATAACCTTCAAAGTAATACAGTCCAATATACATACTCAAAAAATACCATAAAAATTTTGAAGCTATAGTTACTCTAATCACAGCATTCTAGGAGGACTACAACTTCGAGATCAGCCTTGAAGGTTAACAATTTTGTAAGACTCCATCTCAAAATGAAAAATAAAGAAGGACCTGGCATATAGATCAGTGTGAAGGGCTGGGCTCAGCCCCTGTACTATAAAGCAAAAAAAGAAGCCATTTAATTTGCAAATGTATATTATGCATATAGGTACATAGATTGGCACAGAGGTATTTAATTTGTATTCAGTATGTTGTGTTATAATTAATAAGTTTATCTTATGTCACTGAGTTTAAAAATTATCAACAATGCTCTCTATATATTGCTTTTTAAATTTTATTTTAAACAAAAAATGGAAAAATCAAGAAGCAAAAATAAATACAAAAACAGAACAAAACAAAACAAAATTAGTGATGAAATCCTCTATATACATTGTTTGTTTTGAAAACTTTTAAGTGCTTCATGCTAATGGTCCATATGTGGTATGATGTTTTGTTCTGTGGTTGAAGTGATGAGTATAGAAAAGCACATACTTGATGGCTTTAATCAAATATATTGAACTTCATCTACAGATTTTAACTAATGTGCTTTTCTTTTATCATAAAGTTAGAGTTCACTTGATATTTCCATCCCTAACAGCTCACAAATCCTCTCAGACTGCACAACATTATACTGTTAAGAATGGAATGCAGGAGTTATCCTTTTTCTTTTGAATATATTCGAAGTTGGCGTGTCAGTTGTGGTTAACCTTGATTAAAGGTGAAGAAAAATGAGTATAGAAAGAATTAGCAGAGAATTAGGTACTTTGATAGTATTGGGTATTGGTGGGAAGGAGTAGGGGAAAGAAACTGGCCATATACTAAAGCATGTTTCAGAGTGAAGGCAGGCCCAAGTATGTTGAGCCATAGGAATCACAGTAATCAATACTGTAAGTGCTTTTTAAAAATTAAATGTATGTTTTGTGTGTGCATATATATGAATTTATATGTATAAATTCTAATTTATTTGTCATTTAATTCCTGGTTACCTCAATATTTTCACCTGTAAAATGTTGTGATGATGGTTCTTACCTTATAAGGTTGTTATATGGATTACATAAATTAATTCACACCGGGGATTTAGCTCAGCGGCATAAGCGCCTGCGTGGCAAGTGGGAGGTCATGAGCTCAATCCCCGCTACTAACTAACTAACTAACTAAATAAATAAATAAATAAAATAAAATAAATTCACATAAAATAGAGCATAAATTGCTATGACCTCAGTAAATGTGAGTTGCTATGATCATCACCAGCATTCTTCATATTATTACAAACTTCCCAAAAGTAGTTTTAAAAGATGCCCATAAAACCTTGCCAAGTGAACATGACTTATAAAGGTAACTAAGGATTTATCACTGTATATAATAAACTGCATTTACTCTATATATATACAATATATGTATAGGTGTATATACACATACTCGTGTGTGTGTGTGTGTGTGTGTGTGTGTGTGTATGCATTTGTCTATCTATGTATCTAAATTCCTCTACTTATGGAAAATTTACTCCAAGATAGTTCTTACTTTACAGCATACTTCTTGCTTTGTTATTGAAGCAGTGGCTATTTTTCCTTCTTTGTTTAGTTTCCTTAGTGTTTAGTTCTTGCAAAATATTAAATCTTTTCCAGACTGAAGCTGGAACCCTTGCATATGCTACTCTAATTTGAACCAGTAGGGGTGAGGAAAGGAGGCTTCTTTGTTTTTTTGTTTGTTTGTTTTTTTGGTACTGGGGATGAAACTCACTACCTCGTGCCTACCAGACAGGCGCTTTATGCTGCTGAGCTAAATCCCCGGCTCTACATTTCTTGAAATCATGTTGATATTAATATCAACTTAATGCTTTGTCTTTCATTCTCATTTCTGTAGATTATGTGTTCATCTTCTTCTCCTTGAATTATCTGAAACTTTTCCCAACCATGGAGATATCCAAATATATGGTCTGTTGTATCTTCTGTCTTAATTACTTTTTATAGGTTATGTATTTTTAATAGAACTAGACCTAGTATAACAAAGGTATATACCTGTTGTTTCATACTCTTTGTGGAATTTAACAAGGAAAAATAAATATTTTTGTCATAATATGTTTTCTAAACTGGTACACTGAAAACTTAGATCATACATGAAAAGGTATATACTGGCAGGTGGGCCTGTTGGTGCACACCTATATTCCCAAGTACTCAAGTAGTTGAGGTGAAAGTTAAAGAAGTTCAAACTCAATCTAGGCAACATAGTTAGCTCCCTATCTGAAAAGAAAAGCAGCAGTAACAAACTATATAGAAGTCTATATGATCAAATAGCCAATGTATAATATACATGTATCTTAGTTATATCTACTGGAATGCTGGGTGGTAATTAAACATACACACTTAGCATTTGACCCATTTGACCCTCTGCTAAGATTATGGTAAAAATAAATTTAAAAAAAAATTTACTTGAAGGTAGTGTGTTTGATCTGAAAAGTCAGAATGGTTATATTTTTCATGGCTCAGGCAATGCTTTTAAATTGTTACGGGTCAACTATGCTTAGGCATGCATACTTGTGATCTATTTAAAACAACCTCTCCAGGAATGATTTCATTTGGCAGAATTAGTTTAGTTGTGTAACCCTGTTTTTATGTCTATGTTAACAATTCCTTCATTATATTTTCAGAACATACTGTGAATTTTGGTTTTGTCATCTTTCTTATTGTAATCTTATTATCTTGTGAATTCCTATTATATCCTCATTATCTTCTGATATTTGACACTGCATAGTCTTGGACCATGAATTGAACCTGCTGTCATCTTATTGCACTTTGCCCAACCTTTATCCTCTTAGCTGTGTCTTTGTTGTTATTTTTGGCAAAATCAATAGCTGAACTGGATATTGGCATGTTTATTCACTTACAAAGTACTTTATCAACATATTGAAAAACATTAAACATTATCAGTCTTTATAGAAACCATATAATAGTGTCTACAGTTCTCTTGAAATCCTTTAACATTTTAAACATAGTTTTACCCCAAATTATAGTGAAAAATACTCATTCAGCAAGGTTTTATAGGTGTTTTTTAACATTGTCTGTGGGACATCTGTAACAACAGACGTTACAAAAATGGTGATGATGATATCAGCTCTCATTTAGTGCATTCACAGTATTTCAATCTCTGTTCTAAGCACTTCACATGATTAATCAACTTAACATCCTTATAACATTGTTATAACATCCTTAGAAGATAACAACCATCATCATACCATTTTAGAGATGACTGTAGTGAGGCATCAAGGAGTTAAATGACAGACCCCCCCCCCCCAAGTAGCAAAGCTTGAATGTACCAGAGTCAGAATTTGACCGCTATTTTTATATCAACTTGAAATAGTAAGATTTATCTTACTTTCTGCCACTATTTGATTAATAAGCTTTAAGTTGTTACACAAAAACAATGTCTTTTTAAGTGTTGTTTAGGTCACGATCTACATTTACAGAGGACTAACCTGTGTGAAACGGCGATTTCCTTATGGAAATTCCAGCTTTATTTTGTAAAAGGAAAAACGTTTTTGCCAGATCAAATCATTATGGTGATGAAAATCTAGTGTATTTCTGTGTAAATGTTCTTCATATTTATCCTTCTATCCAGAAATTACTGTGTGATTAACACTGTGTTAGGTAGTAAGAATGTAATAGTAGACAAGACGTGGTCCTTGTTTAAAAAAAAACTTAAACTAATTTATCCTTTTGATTATACTATATTCACCTGCCTGAAGACAGATTAACTCTCAATGAATCAATCAGTCCTGCAAGTCATATTTTAGAAATAAATTTTACTTTAGAATATAATTTAATTTGCTTAATTTGTGTGTTTCTAGATTAGCTTGGAGTAATTAATGCATTAGATATTATTAGATAAGGGTTGCTGTTCTCTGTTATGCATTTTTGCCAAAAGGAATGATTGACATAATCCTCTACAAATGTAATGGAAAGAGTAGTCTGTTTGCTATGATAATACATATTTAAGGAGGTATATGTAGAATTTCTGGATGTTTCAGGACAATAAAATATTTTAATGAATGTTGTTATAAAACTATCTTTTGAGTAGGATATTTATCCTGTTGGCTCAGAATTAATTAAATAAGTTGTTCAGAAGTATGTATACCTTACATTATGTTAATGTTTATCATAATTTGTAATCATTAAGGCAACAAAAAGATCTTTTTAAATACCTCTTTTCCGAAAGATCATTTCTTTTTGTCTCCATTTTAAGGGAAGTAATATTTATAGGTAATATTCATAGGATTATATGGTCTTTATTTATAGTTATTAAACTTAATATAATATTTAAAACATGAACCTCTTCCTATGTTGCTGTATTTTATTCATAATTATTTTTGGTTGCTTTGTAATCATGACTGAAACTGATATGCTAAGCTTCATCAAACTGTTCTGTTATAGAACACAAAGACTTTTAACCCTTTACCACTACAAATAACTTTACAGACCCAGGCATGGTGGTGCATGCTTGTAATCCCAACACTGGATAGGCTGAGGCAGGAGGATTGCATGAGTCGGAGGCCCGACTGGGCTACATAGTGAGTTCAAGGCCAGACCTGAATCTCATAGTACAACTTTGTCTTGAAAGACCAAATCAAACTAAAACACAAACCAGAAAAAAACAAAAAGAACTTTATAATTTCTGCATTGTATTGTACATCTTTTTCCTTCATTATTTCCTTTATATGTGGGAAAATCAGCAAACATTTTTCTCCTCTTAAAATTTTTAGAAAGTAATATTTTACAGGAATATTGTGTTCACAGTCATCAGGAGTATATGTGTGGGTTTCACCACAGCCTGTACTTGTAATCTTATTAGTTGACCATACTTCAGTCCCACCTCATGCCAGGCTTGCAGTTTCCCATTTTTCCCCATCTCAAACCTGCCCTACCTTGTGGTATTGCTTTATAAAAATCCCTAGAAAGCATAGTTTTTGGCAGCCCATTCGGGAACCCTTCTGTCTCACTCTCTCAGAAGCTTTCCTTCTCTCAATAAATATATTCTGCTCTTCAAAATAAAAATAAAATAAAATCTATTTTATTTATGTTACTCTGGCTCCCAAACATAGCTAGTAATAAAAAAACAAACATAAAATTAATTAAAATATTTTAAAGCAATACATGCTGGTATACACCTATATTGCAAGTATGCTGGGAAGCTGATGCAGGACAATGGCAACTTCGAGCCCACCCTGAACAATTTAGGGACTTAGTGAAACACTACCTTCTAAAATTAAAAAACAAACAAAGGCATCATTTAACTTTTAAGTGAAATATTAGGAACATAGATGCTAATTTAGTTTATATCAGATTAAGTGCATTCTATTGTTAGGATAATTGATCATCCATCTTTTAATGATTTTAACAGAAATCTTAAACGGTGTACCTCCTATTATTTCTTTTAGATGTGCCATCCTTATTTTTGTTTCTCTTATTGGCATATTTCAGTTTTTAAGAAGTTATTTTTGACTTTGTCTTTCCAACATTGTTTTTCCCTGCCTTTTTCATTCTGGAGTATCACAAACACTGTATGTTTTCATGTGGTCATAATAATGATGAGACACCAGCTTACGGGATTAATGTAGGCACATTGGAACTCATTTTATAGTACTGACATAACAAGAAACCCGTTCTGGGCCGTGATTGAGAACAGGAGCTAGTGAGGTTCAACAGTTCCTAGTCCACAGAGTGCCATTTTGTCCTAAATGATTGATGACATTCTCCTGCCCTATTCTCCACAGATTATAAGAATACTATTCAATTTAGAGTGTCTGTAGATACCTGCTTCATTAAGCATGATCTCAAAATGTCACATAATTTATTTCTTAGATTGCATGTCTCATTAAACTCTGATGAGGCCATGAGCTACTTTGGGCTGGACTCGTTATGAAGCGTTCGTATCTTAAAATTTTGTACTGTCCCTATTGGCAAACAAAATGGACATGACAGTGAAATCAGGGGACAGTGCACTTTATCTTCTACAAACTAAAATATTGTGTTGCTAAAGTAGGCCCATGGGGTAAAAAGATTAAAATCATACATAAAGGATATAAGCATAAAGAACGAATTTACAAACTCTTGCAATATTTTGGTTGATTTTATTTTCCTCTCATTTTGCTTTATTTTGAAAAATAGAACACATTTACTAAATTAACCAAGATACTGTCCTCAACTTCCTCTCTTTTCAAAAGTGATGTTTTCATTCTTCAAGTTATATAAAATGAGGAATGGGTAATGATCAACCAATGTTTGGTTGAAGGGATGGCTCAATACTTATTTCTTTAACCTTATTAAACAGATAGATGTACACCACAAAATAAAATGACTTTACAATAGCTCATTTTCCCATTACTTTTGCACTGTAGGATAGCCAGGCTAGTATGAGTGAGAGAGAAAAAAGGAGGAGAATCTTTCAGTAGACCAAACAAAAAAAATTGCAAAGATTTAAGTGATTGGCTAGCTCTAGGTCATCTTACTTTTGGAGTACAGTTTTAGAAGTCTCTTTGTCACTAATATTACCATCTACCACCTGTTTTTCTTTTCAATTTCCTCCATCCTGGTACATTGCCACCGGCACATTGCACACTCACTCAGAACCTGAATCTGCTTATCATGTATACTTCTTATGACCCCACATCAAAGTCTATAAATTTATGTTCTTTTGTCTTTTCCCTGAGTTTTTACCCAGCATTTAAGAGAACGGCTCTGCATTCTAAAGATCTTTGGTTTGAAGCTTCTCACTTAGTTTGTTAACTGTGTTACTACAACAAACAAACACTGAAACATCACCCAGGATTTGGAGGCAGATTTGTTTATGTTGAGGGGCACTGACTGGCATCCTCAAAATATCAGGCCTTGAGCGCTGGTGGGCTGGCATTTTTATAGGATCTGTGAGTACAGAGCAGAGTACTTGGCTGTCTGAGATTGGTTGTTACCATGTGCATCATAGTGATCAGCCGTTTCTAAGAAACACAAGTAACAGGAACTGAAGTAAACTGGAAATTACCAGGGCAACTAACAAACTGAAACATACTGGCTGGGGAAGGGGGTGCATTTTCTGCTACAAGTTTAGTTTGCTATCTAATCGAAGTTGAAACTTTAAAAACTTGCCCTTGTGTATAGAGTTAGCAGTATTTTAGAATGAAAAATAAATTTACAATATAAATTTAATTTTAAATGTTTTTTGAAAATAGAGACCCACAAATAACTGGAATGCATGATTTAAAAGATTACCAGTCAACTTCCATATTTGATAAGAAAAGAAAATAATATCTAGGACCATTTCAGTATGTATTTGCATTGTATGTTAGGGTGCTCCCTTTTCATAGAATGATAAATTATAGTTCTAAAATACCTAAACCTTATTAGCATGGTTTGAAATAACGTAGCATACCTTTCAGGATTTTGTCTTCTACTAACTAAGCTATGTAAAAAAATCCCTCCAGCCTTTAAAATGCCATTTAACACAGTGAAATATCCTTAGTCATAGGTAAAATGGCCAGAAAAATAATTTATTTAATGAATATTTTCAGTAAATTTTATCAATCTTTATTTCAAGCCATATAGAATTAACTCATGATTTGGATCTCAATTTTGTATTTAATTCAAGAGAAAGAATAAGCTACAAAACCTTTAGATCATTGTTTTATTTACATCATCAGCTACACTGTTAGGGATAGGAGATTTTGTCTCATTTAAATAGCTTAAATTATTTTTCTTATATTAAATTTTAAAGTAGCCTCAATCAAGTTCCTACTTTTCTTATTTAAAATAAGTTATGAGCTATTAAATAACATGAATCTACTTCCCAAATTGTGGTACTTAAAGATAAAAGTAACCAGACACAGTGTCACCTGCCTGTAATCCTAGCACCTCTGGAGGCTGACTTCAAGGCCAGACTAGGATACATAGTGAGTTCAAGGCCAGCCTGAACTACAGAACAAGACCCTGTTTCAATAAACCTAAAAGAAAAAAAAAGATGAAAGTAGTGATATACAGGTGGAATAATCCACAAGCTTTGGATGAGGACCTTACTCTGAAAATAATAGTGTGATATCAAGCAAGCTTATAACTTCTGAGAACATTAGTCTCCTGTAAAATATCTGTGGTGGTCATATTTGTTTCTGTGAGGGTACTCCTAAAATTAAATGAGATAAATGCATATAGTTTTTTTTACCATTTACATTTGTGGATTCTAACATTAATTAGCTTTTTGAATTTGTAAGTGTTATTAAGTACAGTAAGTCCCTGATGTATGAATACTCGAGTTGTGAACTTTCACAAATACCAATGAATCTCTCTATGAACCTTCGTAGATAGGAACAAATCATAGAAGTAGCTCTTGTGTGCTGGACATTGTCATAGTTGTGCTGCTGTGTTCTTACTATATAATGCAATAGTGTACAGTAGTACAGTGCTCAATCAGAGCCCAGGATTTCCAGAAACAAGAGGAAAACAGTGGTGATGTGGAGGAGACTGCTAAGAAGCACAAACTAATAACCATGGAAACAAAAGTGAAAATAATTGAGATTGGACCAATGAGAAAAGACAGTAGACATCACTCATTCTTATAACATGAATTGTTCAACCATTGGCACAATACTAAAGAAAAAAGACAACATCATGGAACATGTGAAGTCTGTTGTGTCAATGAAGTCAACGATAATATCCCAAAAGTGTGGTAAAGTGATAGAGAAGATGGAGAAATTTCTCAGTGTGCGGTTGCAGGATCAGCATTGGCACTGAGTCCCACTCAGCTTTATGCTTATTCAAAAAAAAGCTAAAATCCTGTTTGACAACTTAAAGAAAAAACAGAGTGAATGATGCATCTTTTATCTAAGACTCACTTTGTCAGACTTAGTAAAAATCTGTCTTACGAACTTTTTCCAAAAATGGATCTCATTTGTAAGTCATGGACTTAACTATAGTTAAAAGAAAGATTTAGTTATTGTCACAATTACACAGCCATTATTATGGTTTAACTTTGTATGTATGATGTAAAGCAATGGTCAAAATGTGTAGCAAATGCATTTTAGTTGATAGTAATGTTTTAATGCAGAATTCACTTGAGGTTTTGATAAGAGATCAATATTCTATTCTCTATAGAAATTACTTTCACTATAGAGAAAGGAATTGCATGTTTTTCTTGTTGAAGCATATGAACTTTATCAAGGCAACCTGAGACTAATTATTAAGCTGTGAAGTGAAAATATGATAAAATAATAAAATGTAGATATATTTTAGACTCTAACCTCAGAGGAAAACATACATCACATTTTGATTTCACCAAACCAAAGATGGTTTCCATTCTGTGTTATTCCTTGCCCAAGTCACTCATAATCTCTGAAGAGTACTTCTACTTTCACTTGTTCCCAAGATTAAGAAATACACTTTCACTGAAATTTTGAAATATGCATACTCTATGGTATTTTCTTGTTATTATCATCCAGACTAACAGCTAAGTCAATTCTTTCATTTCCTCTGAGATTTCCATTACCAGTACTATCTAAATATATCATGTTTTAGAATTTTTCTTTGCTTTATCAGAGGCTACGGTGCAGCAAATATTAGTTTGCATCATTTAAAAATGTTTCCAGAGCTGAGCTAAGCCTGGTTGTGTACACTTAAAATCCCAACACCTAGTCAGGAGAATCACAGATAATGGAAGGCCAACCTGGACTATTTAGTGAGTTCAAGGCTAGCCTGAACTGTGTAGAGACCCTGTCTCAAAAAACCAAACAAAATAAAATGTTTCCAATACCTTGTAAATGTTTTAAATATTAATAAATGGCTGACTATTCTTGGGAAATATGCAAATATATTTCTGATTTATTGTAATTTTTTACTGTGGTTATATTTTCATTTTCACTAACTTATTCAATAAATAGTAAACAACTGCTCTATATCACATACTTTGAGGGTACAAAGATAAATATTGCATAGTACTTGCCATCCAGTATCCTACAATGTAGTAAGGACAATAGATGTCTAAGCAAGTAAATTACACTATATTAATCTCAGTGCTAGCGAGTACAGTGGGCATGGTAATCAGTTTTTCCTGTTAAGTAACACAGAAGCATTACTGAGCTTTGATGCTGGTCTTGGAGGACAAATAAGAGTTTATCTAATATAAAGGAAGGCATACAGGGAAGGGAATTGAATATGTAGAAAAAGTGATCTAACATCCATAGACCAGAGAATCCCTACTTGTGTGAACATAGAATCATAGCTCTGGCTAGTTAATTATCCTTAAGTAACACCTTTAGACCAGACTTCTGTGATGACATACCACAGGCTAAACAGCATTAATTGTAGAATTTGAATATAACATCTTTTCAATAAAAAGTGGTAAAAAGTATTTATATTATGTGTGTGTGCATGTATATATAGTGTTGACTGTTTTTAGTGTTTTTGGCTAGAGGTGTAGCTGCGTATGCACTAGGCTTTGAGTTACATCCTAAGCATGCATGTGCACACACACACACACACACACACACACACACACAATTGTACTGTCTTCATGTTTAGCATTTTTCTGGATACTTTTTCCTAGAAACATTATCATAAATTAAAAAATATCTTAACAAATATAGATACTGAGTTTCTGTTTTCTGGTGAGTTATGCACATGTTTTCCACATTAATAAGCACATTTCAGATAAGAAATGCTTAACATTGTCAAATTTTAGCAATTTCAATAAGGGAAATGGTAGAATTGGTTTAGTCTTCTATTCTCTTGCTTAAGATAAAAATGTCCCAGTGTTCAATTTGTATATACCATGTAATCTATATGAATAAATTTAGGCTTTCTTTGGTTTTTAATAACAACATGCATAAAGGAAATACAATGATCTTATCTAATCTGTCTCCCTTGGAGAGACAGTGGCCTTCTGGTTTTCCTCTCAGGGTCCTTCTAATATAGTCTTGTTGGATATTAGACAGTTTTGTTTCATTGAATCTTGGTAGTTTATTGCTTTAGAGAGCTTTACTGAGTAGGGTCAACATTCCACATTGAAAATTTTCTTCCCTAGTCATTCAAGAATTCAACTGTTATTAGCAATGATGTGAAGCATTTGTGTACACTGAGGAAATGGTTTCTAGTTGTTTCCAAAGCTATTCATTTCTAGTTCTGATTGTTAGCAGACCCTGCTAAGCAAATCATATCACTGCAAAAGAGAAATTAGAATTAAGTACTCTGCTTACTATCAGTCATGTATTCATTGAAGAACAATGCTAAGGAGATAAACCCTCTGCCAGTTATTCTGTCATTATCAAATAGGACTTAATATGACCTTTTTGCCATAATGATGTGTACTAAGGAAATACAAGGGATTGTATTTCCCTATAAATTAAATTAAAGTCTGTTGGATAAATAATAGGGGTTTGGCTGCTTGTTTATGTTAACAGCTGCCACTCTTTGCTAAGTTAATTACATTTCCATAGTGGGAAAAAATATAAGGTGTAATTGAAAAATACACTGAAATTTCAAATTTTTAAAATTTCTAAAAAAGACACATTGCCATTAATTACCTTCAAATTACCTTCCTCCCCACTACAGGCAATGGTGTTTACCTTTCAGTAGTCAAGTACTTTTCTTGTAATTCTCCTGTGGTACTTAGAATTTTCTGCCTTGAGCTATAAGGGTCTTTCATTCTTTCCATCTTTTTTGTATATGCCATATCAGCAGTATGCCTATGCATATCGTATCTTGATTCTTTTTACTTTCCCTTCTCCAAGCCTCTCCTTTCCCCATCCACATCTCCCCTTCCTATTTTCTAGAAAATCTGTCTCCCTGTTACCTGTCATCTATCGTTTGTTTTGCCTTTATATTACTTATATTTTTGAGGTTTCTCATATAAGAAAAATCATGTGACATTTAAGTAGTATCCAGTTTCCTTCACTTAGCATTATTGCTAAGTACAGTATAATATAAATTCTGCTTTGATTTAGTAGAATCTAGATTCAGGAAGGGAGGAAGTAGAGAGATGTGGAACAGAAATTTATGTCATCTCTAAAACAGTTCTTTCACAAAGTATGTGTGAAATTGAGTTTAATAATGTTAATTAATTTTGCACACACATATTTATACTATAGTATGGATTAAAGTCCTAAAAGCTAAAAGGGACAGGAACCAAATATGCAGAGAATGACATTTGATGCAAGTTTTTTAAGCTGCAATAGATAGAACCAAAGCTATTCCCATCAACATCACTTCTTTGATATGGTTATACTTATCAGTAAAGAGAGTCAAAGACACAATAAAATGCGCGAGGTACTTGTTTTATTGGGTTTGGGGGTGTTGGAGTCTTCTAGAGGTGTTTTCTGGGTTCTTTCTGTACATAAACAAAGAATTGGTCAAAAACAGTGCAAACAGTAGCAAGATTTGTATTTTATTACAGGTTGGAAAAGAAACATGCTCTGCTGAGTGAGTTTGGGTCCTGAAAAAGTAAAGAAAAAAGCATACTGTATAGCATAAGAGTGGGCTACTATGGAAGCACAGAGTAGCAAAAGACCCAATAGCAACTTTCCATTTGCCTTTCCTACTTTTCAAGCTGATGTCAGGTCTAGGTTGTCGAAAGCAAAAACTGCTCAGTTCTACAAAAAGTCCACTTGTATTGCTTTGGGAACTGTTCTGCATATGTGTCCTGAGATTTTGGAATTTAACAGATCATCCCTATTTTCCTACAGTCTGCTACACCCTATTCTTTTGCTGCAAGGGGTTAGTTGCATATCATTTCAAATTCATCTTGTTTTCTTCAGACTACACTGAAGAGATGTTATTTAAGTCACTGCCATACAAACTCCAAGTGCAACTCCTTTGACCTGTGCTTTGGAAGCTCACTTGTTACCAGAAGAAAAAGAAACCTCACCTTTCTTACCTGATTTCTTGTGTTTGTTTAAGCTTCCACCCTTATTATTATACTAATAGCTGTTCATCTGAAGGTTGCCACATTCTACCTTGCATCTGCCTACTCTACTCTGCCCCTGTTACCAGATTCTATGACTCCAAAGGACAGAACTTCTAATTTCTGTTTTAAGGAATTACGACAAGGTTTTTGTGTGAAATGATAGTCAGCTGATTCCAAAAAAGTAACATATAAAATGTACATGTGGCAAACATGTGATAAGTTATAAAAAGGATCTCAGTTTTATTGAGATATCTCACAGGTATATATATTTTATTCCCCTGGTTTTATTAACTTTCATGTCTTGACCAAATAGGAAAAATCAAGTAGTTCCCATCAACACAAGAAAAATTATCAAGCAAGTATGCTAACAATAAATTTTCTTACTGTGGAATGATCTGACTCATACTTAAAACAGGAAGTCACTTATTAAAGTCAACCTATAATATTTTACGCTTGTTCAAAGTTCATAGTTTTTCTGGAGTGTCATTAGAGAAATTATTAAACATTCACGTAATTGCTGAATGTACAATAAAAATAGTTTGCGTGTATGCCGTAGTCAGACTGGTATAGGGTATGTTTTGCATGAAAGTGATTCCTGAGCTTATCAAATCTACAGGATAGTACATCATGGAGAAATATAATTGTTTTAATAATAAAAGTTTAAAACTCTATACTGGGGGCCGGGGTTGTAGCAAAGTGGCACAGCGCCAGCTTAACAAGCGTGGGGCCCTGCGTTCAATTCCTGGTATCAAAAAAACAAAAACAAAACAAAAAAATCTCTATACTCTATTTAATATCTTAATTCCTAGTAAGTATAGTAAGCATAGATATGTATTCTTATACTATTTAGCTGTTTTCGTATAGGCATCATATTGAAAATTTCAATGTAAATTATTTATTAACTTTGAAGAGAATGCTGGACTTATTTTTGCTGTTGTTTGGAAGAAAACATAAATGAAAGAAGTTAACAAATTTTATTTCCTTGATTCATTAGAAAGTTTTAAAAGTAAAGATAAGAATGTGCCCATGACCTGTTATGTAACTGCTATTGTCATTTTTCAAAAATACATGCTAGAGCCACATTTTGTCAGTGCTTACAAATTTTAGATGAAAAAGAAGAGAGCGAGAGAGATCTAAAATGACCTTAATGTCATTATTAAACTTAGGTCTTGAGGGAAGCAAAGAAAACAACAACTTCAAGATAGAGGTTTACTGATAAACACTTCTGTTTCACCATCTGCTCCTTGCCACGCCATAGCAGAGTTAACCTGCAATGAGATACCAGGGTGGGGTTGGAGAGGCCAGGTACATTGGGATGAGGTGAGAGCATGGAAGGTGGTGTGGGAGCAGATGGTAGCAGGAGAGAGCTGCTTTGTGGCACTGTTGGCATGGTTACGGAAAGGCAGAGCAATGTGCTAACAATCTCTGCCAATTTCTAAATGTTTCAACTCTTTCTTGTTGGCTTGTAGTCTCAAACTTTGCTTATTTGCTGTCATATAACTTCCCTTGTTGCCAGCAATTCCTATAAAAGCACTCTTCTCCTTATATTGCCCAAATGCTATTTAAAATACAGACTGTATGTATTATAAGTAATTTACTCAGATGCAGGAAAACAGTGTTCAGTGAATTGGATCTCTAGGTGAATAATAATTAGTTCTTGTCACACCCCTAATTTTATTTGTGTTTGTATGTGTGTGTGTGTCTTTGTGTCATTATAAATGCTTTGTGTGATTTATTTATATCGTAGGAACAAATACTGTTAAAATAGTTCAGTGAACATTTTTTCTTTTTTTACTTTCAATTGCTTTTCTGATCTTTAGTTGAATTTCTGATTTCCTTTAAACGAACTGAAGAAAAAAATGGCCTAATTTAACTTGAAATAAATAGGTCCTTGGCTAAAGATTTATTTTTCCTTAAAATGAATAGACCTCAATTGTTACTGCCATTTCTATTGCTTCACATGTCCTTAGAGAATATGCATATTGAGTTGATTTGAAGTTTTCAGCCATATGGCATGGTTGAATCAAAACATTGTATAAGGTCAAACCATGTATAATTGAATTGAAAGATAAATGTTTTGTATGATTTTAGCCTGATATGTACATTGTTTATTCCTTTTAGGTTGAAGTTTAGTAAAAATAATATCTCATAAATGATGCCCATGTATGTTTAATATTGAAGCTAAATAAAAATGGCACATAATATTGCAAACTTGCACATGTGTGGCAGTTTGTCCTTATAGAAGTCCTCTGAGAACATTGTTTGATATGTAATTTTTTAGGGGGGAGGTTGGGGCTTTTAAATTTATTTATTTATTTTGAGATAACACACCTACTTAAAAGTAACTTTACTGTATGTAAAAATATTTGACTCAACAAAGAGGTAGCTAGACAATTTTCTGTTAGTTTGAAAATAGAAGGATTAGTTTGTATACTGATTGTTGGAATTTTTTGCTCAGAATTAGTCCAAAGCAAAAATGTTAAACTTTTTCCCATTCTGTAACAGAATGATTTCTCCTTTTTTTCTTTTGTCAAACTGTTTTTAGAGTGGAATGAACTCATTCTATAAAATGTGCAAGTGATTACTATTAAATGTCTATCTCTTTAGTCTAAATGTGCTTAGTTCTTTTGAATGAAAATTAAATTGGGCTTTCTACCTATATTTAGATAAAATTATTCTAGCGATATTGGAAGTGTTAATTACATTTCTGTGGTGACCTCTTTGTATTACACTGAAGCAAACATTATATTTAAAAACCATTTCAACCACGTCCAGTCTTGTTCCTTTGCTTTATTTCAGTAGTTGAAGTATAAAAGGGAGGCCTACATTATTAATTTAAAAAAAATGTGCTTTTGAATGACAAAATGTTTCTAACCAAAACAGATTATCCATTTACAGAAATTTAAATCATTAAAAAAATAAGAATACATATTAAATATGAAATATCTTCTGGTTTTCTCCTAAATTCGCTTAATGATAATGTGGCATTTTTTTTAAAGGAAGGTCTGAAGGGCATAAAATCAGTCTTCATTCATTTGCATGTTTATAAAAACGCATTTGTTAGTATAATGTGACTGACCCCTGAATTCTGAGAGAGTTAGCTGAAGGTGCTCACTTGTTTTGTGGTGTTTTTGCTTAGTCTTAAAGTGGAAAAGGATCTTAGTTTTGCTCTTATTCTTTTTAATTGGGTCTAAAGTGATTTCTTCTTTTTATAATGTTTACTATTTTAAATAAATACGTTTTTCCATTATACATATGATTTGAGGTTTTATTCTAATTTTCTAGATAGTGTGGTGTCTTTTCATTAGGTGTAGATTCACTTGCACATCTGTCTACCTAAATTTTAACCCACTAATACTGATTTTCTTATTTCTCTTAATAGAATTAATTCAAACTGACTAACATCAGCTATTTTTGTTTTTAATATTTGAGCTTCTACCACAATTGGGTAGGAAATTAGAGTATTCTGTAGCTTGATTTAACTCTTCTAAGGTCAAACACTGATAGGGTTTTTTTTCATTTTGTTAAGTTTTTATATATTTGGTTTTATATTTTTAGAGTTACTAGTGAATATAGGTTGTATTAGAAATATCATGTTTGACAACTTTCATACTGCCTGTCTCTATATTTACCTTATATTTTATAATTACCAATACATGAAGGCAATAATGTATATCCAATAAATATTCTCTATTTTGTAGTACACCTATTTTGTACTAAAGCAATGTACTACTGCTACTGAATTAAGTTAGCAGGCAATTATTAACCATAACTTTAAGCTAACTCTCAACCCTTTGAAGTCTAGTTGTTTCATCTGTGGGTCCAACTGGGTGGATAGAAAAATCTCAGTAGTACAATTTCAAAGGGCACTAGTTATATTTTGGTTTAGAAAACAGTGAGTGAGTTAGCTCAATGTAGATAAAATTATGGGTAACTATGACTGTTTCCTCTTTTAGTGAAAAATTAAGTGAAAATGACAGGGCAAGATAAGACTTTAATATTAAGTGGAGTAGCATATACTCATGAAAAACAAATTAGGCCTTTACTAACAATAAAAACACAGTAGTATTTCATTTGTTTGTAGTATTCTACTATTTGGATTGTTAGTTGGTTTCTAAAAATAATCAGTTTTCAATATTTGAAGATTTCAGTCAGTCTATGGTGATTAATATCAGTTATGCTAATCACCACAGAGTTTAGTCAGTAAAATTATGATATGGTCTTTTTATAACTGTTGTTACATCACTTAGTATCTGCTTATCCTTTTACACTTTAATAAAACAAGGGAAAATTGAAATAATTGGATATCCAACTGTAATTGAGCATTATGAAGATTAAGGGGGAGTGTATGGTTATCAGAAGCAGAATGGTTTCAATTATAGACTGAGCAATGAGACCCATGAATAAACCACTTTCTGCCTCTAATGATCCTAATTCTCTCTAATTGTACAAAAATTTAACAATAAATTCATTTTCTTCTTTTATTTTGGATAGGAAGATTATTAAAACAGATACTTGGTATATGTGTTGTTTTTACTTCCTTAAATTTTGATGTGTATTCATGAATGTCAGCAATTATTTCTAGATAAGCTGATTAGGCGAGTTCCCATATTAGTGGTATCTTAGTCCTTTCAGTTTAGAAAGATAGCTGCCTTGCCATGCATGGTAATCCCAGCACTATGGAGGATCCTTGTGAGTTTGAGAACAGCCTTGGCTACAAGGTTAGCTCAAGGCCGGCCTGAACTTCGGAGTGAGAACCTCTCTGAAAAATACAAAACAAAATGATATCTGTCTTATAAAATACCCAATTCAAAATATCTGAATCTGCTAAAAATTGAAAATGATATCTCAGTAAAGTGTTAATAAAAGACATATCTCTTGTTAGGCTCTGGCAATCTCTTACCTTCATAGTAGCAACACTCTTAACCCACCTTCTTATAACTAAATTTCTTAAAAAAGCAACACTTACCTTCACTGAAATAGTGTTTACTTAGACCACGGGACTTCTGCCTGCAGTTACTGGCTATCCTAGAGTACATACCTTGGCACTTTTGGTCTTAATATTCAGGATCTTTGCATACCATGAATCAACTGTGCTTATTCTCCAAACTTCCTATATGTGCCCCTTGTACCTTTTAGTGTAGTCATTTACTTCATTTTAATGTTCTATGGACCAAGAAATAATATTAGCAAAAGAAATATGTGCCATTTTTACAAAAATTGTGTTGACTGCTTTCAAAATACTTGATTAAGTCATTTTAAATTTGCTTTCCCATGACATGTGAGTAACTAAACTTAAAAGATAGGAGCCAGTTCCAAAAGTCTCTGTCATTAGATGGCTTCACTGAAGGTTTCACATTCCAAAAACTTCAATATAGAAACAAATCTAGAAACTAGTACAGTGGGTGTATTTTGTGCATGTGTTATAAGTCACAAGAGCTCTGTGGGGAGCCTATCAAATATTCTTAATATAATGCCTTATCTCTACACAAAAGATTGCCAGATGAGTATTATTTATATTTCTATTGTTAAAATATTTAACATGTGTATCATGTCTTATAAACACCTACATTAACTGACCTCTTGGTTTAATCAGCCTTGCCTGATTTTCTAATTATTCTTCCTAGTCATGTCTATTATATTAAAAACTTTATTGCTGTTCACTCATATTCAATAACAATATTAACTTTATCATCTAAGTTTTCTACTATTTTCTCTCCTTTTTACTGTATAAAAAATGGACCATGACATGTTTACATGTTTTTTTCTTTATTGCTGTGTTCAAATCCAAAGGCCAGTGCATGCTAAACAAGCTGTGTAGCACTGAGTTACATTTCTAGTCAACATGTTTAAATATTTAAGATTCTTTTTCCTCTCCAATATAATCTCCACTCTGATAAGCTATTGTCATTTTTCTCAGTTAATATATATTTTAAAAGATTTGAGAAAAATATGGAGTTTTCAGTGGTGCCTAAGCATAGTACATCCTATGAGGCAAATAGAACTATTCTAGAGGAATGTGCATTCTGATGAAAAAGTTATGGTTTACAAATAAGAAGCACTTAGGAAACTCTTATGGAGAAGAGTGAATTATACATTTTCTAGGAGCTAATAACTTTTTCCATCATCTATACCTTTATATGGATACATTGACCTGCAAACAATGGCATTTTAGCATAGTTCTACCATTACTTTTATATTCCAAATTTCCTAAAGGCATTTTACTCAGAAGAATGGGTATGTATTTCTAGTGGTCACATGTCATGTGTATAAATATAACATACCAATATTAAAAAATGTTAATATCCCTGAAACATGTATTCATTCACCTAATATAATTAATCGTAAGGAAACACCTTAGCACTTCATGGCACTGAAGTATACTGAGCATAGTGCAAGTCCTACAAAATCATTAAAGCTACATGTCTCAACATGATATACATGTTCACGATATATGAACATCACATTTCCCCACCTTTTTCATTTATTATTTGATACTTCACATAGTTCATTCTTAGTTGATGAATGATTTGATCATTGGATAATAACGTGTGTACATTTCACTCAGTATATACTTAGTCCTACTATGTGCAATGCACTAGTGTAGATGTACATAAATGATCCCTTGTCTTTAATCAGGTGACAGGAATATAATGTTCTTCATAAAATCATTGTAAAATATTTCACCAGGTTGATGCTCAGAGAAAGTTCTTAAGATTGTCTTGAAAAGTCTTAGTTTATTACAAGTGTTACAAAGTAGAATTGGATGACAAATACTAGTGAAAATTAAAATGATGCTAGATCATATAAGAAAAGGCAATAATCAGAAAATCAGACCCACTTGCTACATTTATATTAATTCATATAAGGTATAGTTATGAAAACTATAAAATTAAAATCCATTTCTTAGTAGTAATTCTTAGGAAAATATTTAAGATGATCCTTAAACTATATTATTAAATCCTGCCCCAAAATTTATGTTAGAAAATCCACCACATGCAGAAAATCTTAGGGGAAAATGGTGGTTTTCCTGTCTGGTAATTAAACTAAAAGGAATATGAGACAATGGGCCCCAAAATGATTGGGGTCATATTGTGGATTCTATGTGTTTGGTACAAAATTTGAAAATACTTTTTTTGTGAGGAGAATTCATGTAGAAAATGAAGTGCATTGATGCAGAGTAAGACAAGTAAAAAAATATTTTCCAATGTTTCTTATTACTCTGGTACTACTCATTAGTGTATGTTCACTTCTTTCTTCATGAGATCGTACCCTTTATTAGGCAGCAATATTCTGCTAATGGAGAAAAGAAAATGAGCAGTTTGCAATTATGTAAATAAGACATAGCTTTTCTGTTTCTGAAGAGTAATAGAACTTTTCTCCCCAAATGAATAAAATTTCAAATAAAATTTGAATCCCTGCACCTCACTCCTTATTAAAGTGTGACACTAGTAACAATTTGCAAAGAAGAAACTGTAGAAATGCAATCAAACAGTGTTATTTTGGCAAAATTGAGATTTCTGTATCTGTCATGCTAAAAATGTAGCTGAGAGCTAGCCTTTGCAAGATCAATGAGAGATCTATGCATGAAATATGATTTGCATATTTAAAGAATTGATTTAAATTGTAGTTTATAACCCATGCCACAGAGAGAAAGAATAATGTAATACTGATATACCCTTGCCCATCTGTGTTAAAAGGGCACAGGTGCACTTTTAATTCCTCAGGGATAGTAGGCTGCTTTATAGGGTTTGTAAAAGCCATTTCATTTTATGTTCACCATGAAGATTAGGACTGATTTTTATACTTGAGATAGCACTGCAGTTACCCACTAATTTGTATTACTTTAATGCATTCTATCCTAAAAACTTCTTCATTTGTGCTCAGGATATTAGTCATATTCATTAGTTCCTAACTGCATTCTGTAAACTATGGTAGCTTTTGGGAATTCAAATGTAATTGAAAGTTTTAATTTTAACTCATTGAATGGAGGAGTGATATGGTGACATCAGTGTTCTAAGAACTATTTTCCCCCGAGGTATTATGGAAGATGAGTTGAAAGCATAAACACTACTAGCCATAGGGTAAACTTTAGGTGTTGTGAACTTTAGAAAAGTGGTAGTTTTTAATGGAAAAACAAAGCTGAATGCAAAAAGACATTTGGGAAAATATCAAAAGATGGTATTTGGCAATAAGACAGGGATTTGGCAACAAGACAGGGTAGAAAGTAAAACCTACTGTGTGATTTTAAGTGATGACAGCTAGAAGAATGAGGAATAGCAGTACCACTGAACAAAACAGGATAATCAGACAGGTGTTGTAGTTCATGCCTTTAATTGAGCACTCTGTTGCAGCACTCTGGAGGCTGCAACAGAAAACAGGGCAATAAGAAATAGTGAAATATGGAACTCCTCAATATATTAAGGCCTTTAAGAGTACTGCATTAAGGTAAAGTTTATAAAGAAAAATGAGAGGCTCTTGGGGAGTACTTCCATCTAATGATGAGAAAAGGACTGGTGTGGTGGTGTACAACTGTAATCCCAGCACTCCAGAGGATGAGGCAGGAGGATCATTGAGAGTTCAAGGCCAACCTGGGCTACATAGTGAAACCCTGTCTCAAAAACAAAACAAAACAAAAAAAGTGGGAAGAAGCATAGAAGCCAAAAATGAAACAGATACAATAGTCAGATTATGAAAGTATTTAAAATGAAAGAGATCTACATTTGGAGTTGAAGTAGCAATGTAATATTAGCCTCAAATATTTTTTTCATGTATGAAGTGGTTATGTCATATAAGAAAAAGAAATTATCATAAATATGTTAACAAAGGCTCCCAGAATTCTTCCTACTATATACTATGGGTCTAAAAATCTACCTTAACTTTTTTATGGTTGAAGAAAATGCTAATAAATGTGAATATCCCTTTCTGTAGAAAAGAGGAATTCCTGAAAAGTTAATACAGACTCCACAAAGAGTCACAAGTCATTTGCATCTTTATAGCCACTCCACAAGGTCTGCAAAGCTGTGAGGTAGGTGGTGTTTTTCCTGTTTTGCATGTGAGAAAACTGAACCTCAAAGGCCTCTTTACCAAGATGATATGGAAAGTAAGACTCAGGTTTCAGATTCCAAGACTAGCTTTCATTTTTTATCCTGTTGTATCATATTTGTTACACATACCCTAAAGACTCCTGTGGCAAAAACTTTAGAATTTTATCAAAGCTAATCCTAAACATACATGGTGAATTTGCTCTGTTTTGCAGAGTAAAAATCTGTTTAGGCAGTATTCCATATATTAGGTCACAAGTCTAAAGTGATTGTTTACTGAGCTCTTTTGCATAAGTTTTGAGGCATATAAATTCGTTCAAACTTTTTTTTTTCAGTAAATTACTCTTGAAATGGTTCTTATTGGTAACCTTCAGAGGCTTAGAAGAATTAATTGCTTATAAAACATATGTGGATTGCACTCAGGGAGTAGTTCACCCATCTCTTAACATCTGGATGTACTGTTTTATTTTTTTACAATTATGTATTCATATTGGAAAACTGTGGCAATTTAAAAATAAATATGATAATTCATACAATAATATGCCACTGACATTTTGAAAGTATTGCCAACTATTCTTCTTGAACCTCTTTATTAAGTATCATCATTTTATTTGTCTTTACCATTTGTTATTCTCTCATTTTTTTTCCCTGCATATGTGTTACTTTTTGGGCAGAGAGGTAGCAAATCAAAGTCTTATTTATTAAATCATGTTGTAAGGATAACATCAATTCTTAATTCCTATAAAGGGACTTTTACAGTAATTTGTCTTGTTCTTTTATTATATACACATTTCAACTTCTACAATGTCTGGTTTTTTGCTCACATAAATGAATTATTCTTTGGTTGCATAGCTGCTGAAGAATATTGCTCATTAATGAGTAGGTGGCTTGCTACAGTTTTTATTTGTGCTAAAACTCTGCTCATTAATCATGAAAACGTAGCTCATCCATGAAATACTTCCAGAGAGAGTAGATCTGGGGGCTATTGATGGACAAGATGCATCTTGCAAAACCCATCCAGCCCACTGAGCTGTATATAATCGGCATCTCCTTTCATCTGAATGAATGATCACATGATGCGCCTTATTTATTTATTGCCATTTTAAAAAGAAAAAAATCAAGCAAAGAAACAGTTAAAAACAACAAAAGCAAAATGATATCGGCAACAACAACAGCAACAAAACATGCTGATACAGGATTTCAAAACAAGATGATAGGAATTTAACAATGGTTGTTATAGTACATATTGTTATCTTCAAAGTAATTGATCAGGTTATGGGATGTAGGCATGCAAGATTAATCAACATAATTTTCCTTTGAGCAGTTTCTTTTCCTTTTACTGTATCTATTGAAACTTTTGGATCTTATTTGCTATTCCAGTTTTTTACACTAGTGAGACAATGCAGTGTTTATACATGCAATTCTGATTTATTTCACTTATGAGTATGGTTTCTAGTTGCATCCATTTATCTATAAAAGCCTCAAGTTTATCATTCTTTGTGGCTGAGTAGTATTCCATTTTATTAAAATACCACATCTTTTTTTATCCATTCCTCAGTTGATGGGTATTTGGGTTGTTTCCAAGATTTAGCTATTACAAAGTGCACAGCTATAAACGTGGGTGCACATATATCACTGTTCTATGATGTTTTCAATTCTTCTGGGAAAATACACAGAAGGGGAATAGCTGAGTTGAATGGAACCTCTAATCCTAGTTTTTTGAGGAATCTCCATACTGATTTCAACAGTGGTTGAACGAGTCATATTCATGACTGTCGTGCTGACCCAATTCCAACATCAGCATTGGAGAAAATATTCACACAGTTCAACTGATGGGATCTATTATTTCATGTTTTCTAACCTATGGTCCTAAGGATTCACACAGGTTTCCATTTAACTCTAATTCTTTTTTCCTCACAATAGTGAATCCAAACCAGTTCTATTCTTCTTAAACTCTGGTAACCATCCTCTACACTCTAATATACCCATCTTATATTGGAGTGCATGAATGGAAAAATGTACTTTATTACTGTTCCATATCCCAAAGAATGCACACCCCATCCCTTTTACATGCTTTTTTTACTACTTGCTATTTGGTATAGTACATTATAATCTGACTGATAATCCTATCAGTTTATTAAACCTTGTATGTATTTGTTTTAACTTTCCTACAAAATTAGAAGTTCCACGAGGACAGAATCTTTGGTTTGCCTTTCTCTTTTCTGCAGGCACAAAGTAACTATGAGTCAATTGAAGGCATAAAAGAACTTCAGGTATAAGAATCAGTTTGTGTTTCCTACTTTGAATTACTTCTTAAAACTTCTCTTATTCCTCAGACTCAGTAGAGCATAGTGGTTAAGAGCACAGGCTAAACGGTATAACTTTAAGTATTGACTCTGCCATTTGCTAGTTATATGATTTTGAGGAAATTATTTGAGTATCTCTTTGCCTAGGTTTCTCAGGTAAATTAAGATAATAAAACATAGCCTGTAGGGCTGTTACAAGGGTGAAGAGAGAGAATATAACACCAACATCTGTAACTTGGCAACTTCCTAACATGTATTGTAGTATCATTTTAAAGTGGTAACTATAAAGAGATCAGTTATATAGGATGTTTCACTCAACTGTTAGAGCTTCAGAAAAAATGTCCAAAAGGAAGATGTAAAATGGGATAATGTATTCATTGTGGATAGATAATTTGATTTAGATTCTTCTGTTTTATATTATTGAGAAGTGATAATTTGGCCCTTGAGAATGACTTTCATGTTGCTTTATAGTGACTGATTTTTCTGTTTATATTGACTGGCATAGATGAACTGGCTTTGGGTTTTTGGATGTGTCTGTTCCTTTTTATGTTTTATTTAGTTGAGGATTTTTCAATAAATTTTCTCACGAGTGCCTTGATTATATCTAAGATATTGTGCTAATGGCATAAAATCTTTTTTGTTTCTTTTATTACTATGCTATCTTAGTTACTTTTTACTTGTTGTTGGGACAAAATACCCAACACCCAAAATGAAGGAAGGAAAAGTTTATTTCTCACAGTTCTTAGAGGTTTTAATCCATACTCAGTTGACTTCCAGGCAGTGTGGCATGGCAGAGCAGCCATTCATGGCTGCTGCAAATAGCAGAAGCACTAACCGACAAGAGAGAGAGAGACACATCTTCTTTCTGTTGCTACATCATATCCTGGCACCGCCCCTGGGTGGGTGAAACACTCACACCACCAATCCAAGTGCTAGACAATGAACCAATCACAAATGTTAGATTTGGTCATGTCCATAATCGCATGAGGGTTGGGGGCCACTGACATAAACTGTGACATATACTGTTGCATTCAGCTGAATAAACTTATATATTTAACTGCATGTTATGAGATTCACAGAATACATTTGATGGGCTCCTGCCCCCACAAAGCTAGACGCTATCTTAGCAAAGAGACTCATTTACATTGTGTTTGTAGAAGAGACAGAAATCCACAAACATGGTTGTGTATTCCTCGGCAGTCTACTTTTGATTTCATATCTTCATGAGAAATCTGGACTAGGAAATTACTGATGTTCCATCCTAAGATTACATTTTATGAATCTAGAACATGGGTCAGCAAATGTTTCCTGCAATGAACTGGATGTTAATTTTTTTAGGCCTTGTGTACCACATAAAATCCCTGTCATAAGGACTCAGCTCTGTCTTTGTAATACAAAAGCAGCTCTCTGCCACATGTAAATTAAGGGACCTAGGACCTGGCTGTATTCCAATACAATTTTATTTATGGACACTGAAATTTGAATTTCCTGCAAATTTCGTGTCCCTCTGAATATTTTTTTTCAAAATTACATAAAAATATAAAAAGAATTCTTAAAAGCTATACAAAACCAGGAAACCAGCTAGATTTTCTTGAGGGGAATAGTGTGCCAACCCCAATCTAGAATAGCAAAATAATTTATATACACATCTACTTGAGGATCTACTATATGCAAGGCATTATTTTATAGTACTTTGAGATCATTACTTTCTTGTCCCTTCCCTCATAAATAGTAAACAGGTATTTGAGAGCCTTTGACCAGACTATATCTGTATTTGTGCTCATATATATTTTTGTCACAATATTTGAAATTCTCTGGACTTTTGACTCATCTTTATATTGCCTAATGTTTTCCCACCTCTATAAATGAATGAAAAATTTCACTAGCCCTTATTTGCATGACTTTTGTAACTCAGACTTATTGCTATTTAAATTATGCAAAAGTATATTCCTTATTTTTCTGTGTGAAAGGACTTTTTAGTAACTTTTTAAAATAGGGAGTATATTCTGAAAATGATATTTCGGATATTATTTTGGACTTACAGAAGACAGGTAGTTCCTATATTTAGAACATAATGCATATCCAGTGTGTTTTTTCGGGGGAGAGGTATGTGTTGCTTTATTAAATCTTCTTGTGTATTTAAGGAAGTTCCTTTCCTTCTTTGTTAGCTATCAACACACCTAATTCCAAACATTGAGTTTCTATATCACAGTGGTGGCGAATCTATGACACATATACTGCAGTGGATTGAAAGCTCTAAAAGTTTCACCATCACTGCTATACCATGTATAATGAGTATGCATATGAATAATATGGGGTTCTATTCAAACTAAGATAGTATCTGTTCATTAGAAGAGCTTATTAGAAACAAAATACATTCACAATTAAAATTGTATTGGTTATACACTTTCATTAACAATTTTCATTTGGCATGAAATCAAGTCATTCTATGTTACTAAAATTTTTCATGAATTTCACATTAGAATCTATATAATTATTTATGTCATTGTACCATAGTCTTATGTAATTATTCTGTTCACAATAGTAATTTAGTCACTAAAACAGACCGAATTTCTTTGGGGAAAAAAAAATCCTAATTTCTTTTTTTAGAAAACTTTTTCTTGAAAAATTTACATATAGAATTACTATGTCAAAGTTTGTACATATTTGCAAGCCTCTCGCATGGTTCTTTTCTGGAAAAAAATTTCTTGTCTCCTATTAGCAGTGTTTGTCTCTGTAACTGTGTTCTCAAAAGTACAAGGTGACTTGCACTTCTAAAAAAAGTTTACTAATAGGATAATGAGAAAAATGGTATCTCTGCTCACATAAAGTTATTAAGGATTTACTGTATGACAGATACGCTGCCAAAGAATACGAAAAGAAAAATTTAAATTTTCATTTTTTTAATTTTCTTTCCTCCTTTTTTCATATATTATGAATTGAACTCAAGACCTCATGCATGGTAGATAAGTGTTCTGCCACTTACCTGTGTCTCCAGGTCCATCAATTTTTTTAAAGTTTCTGAATTCAAGGAACTACAATTCTGATGAGAGAAGTAGCCATATAAACTATAGAATGCAGGTAAAAAAATTCTATAAGAATCAAAGGTATTGTACTATGGGATCACTGAGAATGGAGTTACATCTTAAGGACCATGAAAAACTGAAAAGCTGAACTAAAGAAGAATAAAAGTTCATAGGGCAGAAGGAAGATAAGCACTTTCCAGGCAGAGTAAGTTTCAACCAAGAGAAGGAGACAGGAGAGAGACTAGCAGTTCATTATTGCCAGTTGTGACATTGAGAAAATGTGGGAGAATGGCATTAAATGAGAATCTGAGACAAAAGTCACGGGTGGAAGGGATCCGCTGTAGATAATTAGAGCACTCATACATTTGCACACACACACACACACACACACACACACACACACAAAATCTGTCTTGTTTTATACTGTCGCTTAAAAATGCTGCATAAACTTTGCTTCATTTAATTGGTTTAACTACCTTATGAAGTTAGAATTATTTTCCCATATTAGGAAACTGAAGCTCACAAAGTTACTTGCCCCAAATCACATCAGAAATAGTAGGAAAAAAAGTAAAAAGAGATATGTATGAATACAAAGGGCATTTTTTTTCTATCATAACATCTAGGTTGCTGAAAGATTTTAACTCTTACAATGGCAAAATTTGGTTTTGGTTTTTAAAAAACAAGTCTGTCACAGTGTGCAAATAGATTTTATTATGTCATTATTGGATAAATTAGATGTGGATTTTTATGAGAACTGTTCAAAAGGACATATTGTTCACTTAGATTCAAATTCAATTTCAAAACATTTGGTCAGTACCTTTATGTGCTGGACACTCAGCTAGGTGCATCTTATGACATCAAATCTAGATACAGTAGTTCATTTTATCTGTGATTGAATACAGTTTCTTAAATATCAAAACAGGTTTTAGAGATGGGCATGTAACTCATTTGTAAAGCATGTGTTTACCATATGTGAGGCTTGAGCTCAAGCCCCAGCACTGCAAAAATTAAAACAAAACATATTTATATTGGCTGGCTAGTTTCTGTTACTAGAAAAACTGTTTAGGAAGAAAATCTGTGATGTCTGCCACTATATCTGTTTTATCAGTAAGTAATTCCAGAGTGACATCTGGTTATATCAATCAATTTTCTGTGGTTATATCCATACACATATTATTCTACAATTTTCAACCAACCAACCATATTTGATACTGAAATATGAACTGCCTTCAAATTTGCTGAGTTGATAGACCTACATAATTAATGTTTAGTTTGAAAGTAATTACATTTGTATGGATTTTAAGTTTTTAAAAATCTATTACCAGCCCCACAGAAGATATGGAAATATTAGAAATGTATTTTGGATAATATGAGCTGTAACTGTTACAGGTTTATTTTAGAATACTAAAGTGTAGAGATTATAGTGACAAAAGTAACTTGCTAACTAATTGATGTGGTGATGATGGACCTTTCGAAGTTGATAGAATATTAGATTCTTAAGAGAAGAGCTTGTTGAAGGACTTTATTAGGTACAGTGCAGCAACAGAATTACTGACATAGGAACAAAAGCAGGTATATGCAGCATCCCCATCTACTCAGTTCACACAGGAGTGCTAATTATATTGTTCAAATTTAATTAAAAATATATAGATAAACATTGCACTTTGTCTTAATAGAAGTGCTTACCAATAAATGCAATGACTGTTCCAAGAAAATCAATACTGAAAGTGATAAAAGTATATATTGTAAAAGAAGATTGTAATGCTACAACTAGGAAGACGTCATACTATTGAATATCATAAGTAGAGACAGAGAGGGACCAAAGAATGATGAACCATACTTTGACTAGGCTCAACCCTTTCCTTTTGTGCTACTGTTAATGTGCCGATCATGTGCCTGATGAATTTTTAAAAAATCAGATTTTTCCAGTTTCCCCTCCTTTTGGGTATAATTCTAATACATAGTTTCATAGTTAAAGAGTTTTGTGGTTTTTTTTGTACCGGGTATGGAGCTCATGACCTTGTGCTTGCCAGGCAGGCGCGTAGGGTGCTGAGCTAAATCCCTGGCCCAGTTTTGCATTTTCTTTAATGAACTCCCTTCACTTCCAAATGTAATTAACTCCAGAATTGTTATTGGCAACATTTGTTTCAAGAGAAGTTTCACAGTAAGACTTCTGGAGAAGAAAAAAGGTGTTAATAGAAGTATCCACAGTACTTGTGCAATTTGGGGGAAAGGCACAGTAAAAAGAAATATGAATAAATTAAAAGCATATCTCAAAAGAAAAATGATCTTGACATCTAGAAATGTTTGTATTTAAAATTATGGATACAGGAATTATTACCTCAATTTGTGTCATAATTTTCTCATTGCTGAGATAAAATACTTGACGCCCACAAGTTAAAGGAGGGAAGGCTTATTTTGGCTCACAGTTTGTAGAAGTTTCAGTCAGTAGTCAGTTGGTACCAAGACAGGGAGGCATGGTAAAGGAGCATCACAGAGGAGAAATAGTTTGTAGCCTGGCAAGCAGAAGGCACAGCTGCAAACCTGCCTTCATATTCCTTCTAGGCTACAAGCCTATTGATTTCTGCCACCCACACCATGGATGGAGTTTCCATTAACCACATCCTTAATCCCAATATTCACACCCTTAGTGCACATTCACACCCTAATCCAGCCACCTTCAAAACTCCCCACCTAGGAACCATGACAAGCCATAAAATTTGTATAGCCAGAAAACTCTCTCTAGATTAAATTATATCACAGCAATGTAATACAATAATGTAACTGTCCTAAAATGTGATCTATATGCAAATAAATGCCTTCCCATTTCCTGTGTTGAGCTCAGACTTCTATTCTGGGTTCAGATTTATATGCCTATTTGAAATCTTCACTTGGATAGTTGGACATTTGAAACTTCGTAGGCATAAAGCTGAACATTTGATCTTTTCCTACAAATCTCCCCTCAAAACTTTGTGTTTTTTTTTGTCAATGTTTAAGAACCCAAGAGTCACTCTTACTAGCTGCCTCTTCCTTGCTCATATTTTATATAACTTTAATTCTGAGTTCTACCTCTAAAATACATACTACAGCCATCTTTGATTATCCTAATTGAAGGCACCCTCATCTCCTGTCTAAGCTACAATTGTTTCCTGTTCTCTTTCCATTCTTGAACCGTCCCTCCATTTTTTACTTGGTTGTCTTTTTCAAAATATACATTTAATCAACTCCTACTTAAGGCACTACACTCCCTGCCTGCCTCTCAAACCTCATCTCTATTTTTTTTTTTTTCCGGCACCGGGGATTGAACTCATGACGTCAAGCTTGCCAGGCAAGCGCTTAAGCCACTGAGCTAAATCCCCAGCATCATCTCTATTTTTTAATCCATTGTTTGTTTACTGGGAAAAACTATTTAAAGCATAGTAGATTTATGAAGAGATAAAACCCAGATAACTAATCAAGTCCCACTTTATTGATTGATATCAATAAGGAGAAACTTGGAAAATTATCACAATTATATTTCTCTGATTTGCATTGCCATGTCTTATTTCTGGGCATATAGGAATCCTGTTAGTACTCATGATCAATTATTGAATTAAGAAAATGCAATCATAGGATTAATATACCTTTCAGTCATTTTTGTCTGACCTATTACCCTCCTATTCAACAGAATGATTGATCTTGCATTACTAATGTGGAATGGGCACCATCGAATTCATTATTATGACTTTAATATAATGTCATTGATGTCATGATAACCTCATTGAATTTGAATGAAAATTGGTAACTTTGTATTTGTACATTCTTGTGGGCTTCACACATTAAGCTTGTTCCAGAATAACTCTGTCCAATACGAGAATAATAATTCTTTTAAATTCCCTGATGAATTAAGAAATAGCATTCATGAAAAATTTGGTCATGATCACAAAAGATATGCCCAAGAAGGCTAACATTCTTTTAAATTATAGCTTTAGGAAAACACTACCTACTTGTGTTTAATCCTTGTCAAAAAGCATTGGAAAGGAAATATCTATTCAAATGATTTATAAATGTATATGGCCTTCTTAACACATTATTGAAGATAGACAATTACCATAAATAAGGAGGACGTATATTTAAAGTTACCATTAAGTGCTTGCTCAGGTGAAAGCATTTGTGAATTATTATTCATGAAGCAGTTGTCTTGGTGTGAAATAGTGCTCATTATATCACACCTGGTTTATCAGAATGTTGACAGTATTAAACATAAGTTGTTTTCTAAATGTTTGTGATTTTTCAAGCTAATATTTACTCAATTATATTACATCAAAAGTAACCATACATACAAGCATATACTCAAAATTAAAAGTTTTATAAACTTAATTCCAGATTTCTTAAACTAGGATTTTCACCTTCCAGTGTTAATGAACAAGTCAACATTTTTCATAGCCTTTATTTTTCCTAAATTTTACTAATTAATTTTAAGCCTTTCTATTGCCATATCAAGTAGCTACCTTTCACAGTGCTCAGTTTTGTCATTAGTGTTCTAATTCTAGAGAAGGAATGTATAAAATAGGTTTGACAAGTGAAGACATTAGCACAAAACAGTCATAAAGGATTTATTAGCATTTGAAGGCTCTATGAAGGTTTTGTGGTGAAAAGAATATAATTTCAACCATTTAAATAAACTTTCTAGGAGAGAACAATTCAGCATATTCCAATCTGCACTCAATAAAGACCTACCAAAATTTGAGATGTGCATCTGTGGAGGATTTGTGTGTGTGTGTGTGTGTGTGTGTGTGTGTGTGTGTGTGAAGGAAACAAATCAGCTTTAATAAAGATTTTTCTCTGTTGAGATTTGTTCTTCCTATGTGAACAAATTAGTCCAAAAAGATTATATCCGGCACTGATTTTAGAAGCATCAACTTGAATATATACTTCCAATCCTGGCCTTGAGCTAAGACTGTCAACAAGAGTAGCTGATTTCAGTTTGTTTTTCAGGCTTTGATTTTACAGTCCACACATAGCTTTGCTACAGGCAGAATAACCGTTTCGGAAGAGACAGCAGGTGATGTGAGTACAATTCTTCACAAGCAGCTGTGCACTGCTGTTGGTTCCATGGTCAGGCTACAGAATATTTTTTTAGCAAATCATTATTTAGAGGTTTTCAAATGTCCCCTTACTCCTCTACCCAGCTGTCCTTCAGCCATATTTTCTGCTGGTTGATAAGTTTGCTTTCTTTCCTTTTCATTAGAAGCTCCATTTCAATATTTTTAAAAAATGCATTCAGGTTGAGGTTTTCAGAATGAGAGCTTCTACAAATAAATGAACCTAGTTGTTCAAATGTACTTAGTGAGTTTTTAGAATTGAAATAAAAATTCATTTTTCATATTGATATGAATCAATTCAGGTCATATTATGAATTCAGTTTAGAAAAACTTCTTTTTCCTCAAGAACTCATGTTAGAGGGGCAAATGATGGTATTTTTGAACATAGAGATACATTTTACAAATTTTATTAATAGTACTGTCATCATCATTGTAGTGGTGCTAGGGATTTAACCCCGGACCTTGTGTATGATAGGAAAGTTCTCTACTACTGAATTTCAGCCTCAGCCCAGGATGCATATTTTTAAATTTAAAGAATGATAGGTAAGTTTCATGTTCTGTTAAGGTAAATTTCTTAACACATATTTCCTCTTAGAAATAAGTCATTTATAAATAAGTCACTATTAGCATAAATATACTTAGGAAAGAATACAACAGTGCCTGTTGTTCAGGGTCCTTGTTCCTTTTCTTTTTTACATATGCCTTCTGGATGAGTCACTTTAATGATGTGTCCCTTAGCAAATAGTAAGTCTTCAACTAAATATAATCAGTTATGGAACATTATAGAATGTTTAATATACTGATATTTGGGCCTATTCACATACAGACTTGAAAAAGTACATTTTTACTTAGCCTTTCATAGAGAAAAGATATAAGGAGTACTGTTATTTTCTAAATGGTTAAAATAAACAGCAATATTTAGTTCAGAGAAAAAAACCTACAAGTTTCTAGAAAAGCTTTTATATTTACATAAAATCACCTTTTTTTTTTTTCCCAGGGATGGAAAATCACTACTCTCACTTGCCAGGCAGGTGCTTGTGCCGCTGAGCTAAATCCCTGGCCCCCACATATTCTCAATATAGTCTAGAGAAAGCTACCAGAGCTCTGCACATGCATGTATTTCCCTTTAGTTTACATTAGTCCTCTTACATGCTTTGTATTTGAAAAATCTTTGCATTCAAATTCTCACATATGTTTATCTTATACTTTACTCTTCTTAAAATCATGGATTAGAGAGTCTATCACTTAAAATATTTTGAATTAATGTCAGACCATAATCATATATTTCCTTGAAGCAGGAGAAAAAGTACATGTATATTTTTCAACTGCAGCAAGTAGATAAATAAGATTTGTGGGGTAAGTTTCTCCTATATATAACTCAAGAGAGTATACTAAGCTTAAAAGGTTATTTATGGAGTAACTGAAAGAAAGCCATAATAAAAAGCCCAGTAGCTATAATTTAATTTTTAGTGTTATAATTCAGATTCAATAATTCAATAGCAGATGTAAAAAATGAAATGAGAGAAAAAAATTAAAGTGCCACCATACTGACTAATCAGTCATTGAAAATGCCTGTAGTGGGAATTTACTCAGATAGAAAATGTTTGCACTGTCATTAAAGACTGCATAATTTATACTACTGAACTAATATAATGACAGGCACGAAAATATACCCTGAGGCTGAGGCTATGCAGAAGACAAGCATTCATAATCCATTCTGTTGCTTAAAATATTCTCGGAGCTTCAGCTCCACTCCTCTCTGCCACCTCCAGTAAAAATATTCCTCTCTATCTCTTTTTTTCTTATTGTTACTGTCTCTGTCTGCCTGTCTCTGCCTCTATCTCTGTCTCTCTCAGTCTATCTCTGTGTCTTCGTCTCCATCTCTCTCCCTCCTTCCCTCCCTCTCATACAGATACACACACACACACACGCACACACACACACAGTTAATGAGTATTAAAAGGAAGGTAGGTCAAGAGCTAACTAAAATTCCAACTTTTTAGATCGAACAAAATGTATTCACAAGACAAATAATCAGGCAGGTAAACACATGTTAATTCTTTTATTTTTTAGAAAAATCTAGAAAGTCAAAATAATTACTTTTAAATACCTCTAGGGAGATAAAGACTATTTTACAGGGCTGGGGATTTAGCTCAGTGGCATAAGCGCCTGCCTGGCAAGTGCGAGGTCGTGAGTTCGATCCCCAGTACCGCAAAAAAAAAAAAAAAAAAAAAGACTATTTTACAGCTCTTAGTTATCAAGAATATTTTTTAAAATTTGAAACTTTAATATTTAATATTCAATATTTAATATTGAAATTTTAATATTTGCAACTAATTGGCTATTTATTAGTGTAAATGTTACTGCTTCCCAGACCTACAATTCCATGTACCTGGTAAAACCTACAAACAGAAAACACAGATTTCATTCTTGTGGCTAGAAAGTAGGCCAGAATTAAACAAAACCAGGCCATTGTGGTGGCACATATGGTGGGCAGCAAATAGGCAGCAAAATTTTTATGGTGGCACAATTTAATTCTTGGTGGCACAGAGACAGTAGAATTTTTTGTTAGAAAGTAGCATATAAATGGAAGAATACTGAAAAATGAACATTTATAAATTACTTGTTATTTACCAAGTATAAATGATACATTATAATTATTAAATCATTTAAATTGAATTACCAATCTTTAAGGAAGGTATGTTTATCTTCACCTTGCAAATCAGAAAATATGAGACCCAGAGAGGCTATTTGTCACTGGACCAAGGTAGCCCAACTAATAATTTGTATAGGTGAGGTTAGAACCTACTAGATCTACCTGAATTCTAAGACCTTTCCTACCACATGACTCTCAGCCACAGCTATATATACATATATAATAATATGTGTTTGTACCGGTGAATGCTAAAAAGTACAGATTTTATTTCAAAGTACTATTCTTTCTGGAGTCTCTGCTTTACACTTATCATTTTCCTGGGAAGATGTGATTACTTTGTTCATATCATGCTCTTCCTTACGAGTATATATCTCATGGAATTTTTATGATGACTAGATGAGTTGACACATGAAAAAATACTTCCACTAGTTCTTCTATGATATATGTTATTATTTAAATTCTTAAGTCATAACATTTTAGTTAGCACTCAGTGAATGTTATGACTTAAGAATTTAAATAATAACTTATATATCATAGAACTAGTGGAAAGAAGCATTTATAGCCTGAGTAGACTACCAAAATACAAGTGATACTTTTCCTGTAAAAGAGAGTTTATTTGATCACAGTTACCACAAGGCAAAAGTATGACTGACTAGTAAGAGTTCAAGTGGACCGATTCTGATTATAATTTTGGTGATAATTGTTCTAATGATGCCAACTATAAAAAATGAAATGAGCCACTTTGGATATAAGGAGTACTCTGTTCTAGATCTCATGTATGCACACACACCCCCAGATTTACTGGACACTGTTCTTTGCCAACTTCCCTCCCTACTCTCCAAACCCAGGCCATTTGTTCCCCATTCAAAGGAACAACATAATACTCCTAGACACAGAAACTTTTCACAAATAAATTAATAAGAAATATGAAGGATCCAGCAAGTAAATGAACTGCTCACTCCCTCTAGCTAGGTATTCCAAGTAACATTTGTTTCATCTGCAGAGCAGGACCAACTATGTAATGTGCAAGGCCCAGAGAAAAATTAAAATGTGAGGCCCCACTATGGAAAGTGTTACATATTTCAAAGCAATGATAACAAAGTACAAAACAAGGTGCAGGGAGGGCCCTTCTAAGCATGGAGCCCAGTGCTACCGTACATGTTACATGTCTAGAAAGTCGGCATGTGTAGAGATGATCTGAGATACGAAGCAACTAAGTATATTTTTTTCCAGAGGGTGGTCAGTTCGGTAACTTACTCTGTTATATTTACTTTCTTCCCATTTTCCTCATTGCTATTTATTTGGAAAGTGATTCCCTATCCCCAGTAAGTAAGGTTTTTGTCCTAGGCTGTGGTTCATAGGGACTTAGATTATCTCCCTATATAATCTGCAGTTTTGCAATTTGGTCCAAATCCTCTTTATTGTCACTTGAAACTCAAAGATAACAAATTATAAATATTTTGTATAATGGTACCATTTAATGCAGCCATAAATTTACATATAAACTAAAATTTTCAGGTTATTACATGTGCAGCATTTCATACTATGTTGTTTAGATACAATATTCATAATTTAGTAGAAGAATAGAAGAGCCTAATAAAGGTATCTATTACTTATCTTCCTTATCTCATTTCCTTACCTTTCTATTTGCTAAACATTAGCTACAACCCTCCTTTCTATCTGTATTGCTCCATAGATTTCAATGTCCTGCTTTCTTTCTATGTTCATGTAAGACTTGATGGAGGTAGCATCCAGTTATTATGATTGTGCCTAACTTCTACCTAGTGTGCAATAATGAGAACAAATTTAAATGAGAACCAAAACTTCTTAAAATAGACATATCCATTCAATAAACATGTATTGAGTTATTGGATAGAGCACAGTGATAATTAATGAGGAAAAAGGGTAGAGTTAGATGTGTATCTTACCATTAAGTAGCTTGGAGCAGAACGGGTGATACCTTTCTGTATTCATCGTAAGGGTCATGGCAGGCACTGTAATAAAACAGGTTAAAAAAGGAAAACAACAAATACATTCAATGAGTATATTTACAGGACATGAGAATCTTCAGAAATGAAAACCTAAAGGCTCAAGGAAAACTGTCTGTTTTTATGCCTCGGGTTTATGAAGAAATGGTCAGCTGTGTAGAAATGTACTTTGTACCAGAGTAGCTGGTATCATCCAGTGATTCTGCTTGGCCTCTCTAACATTTCTTTCTCCCTGGTACTGTATATAGGACTCCTACAATGAGAGATTTCAAGTGAGAAGGTGTAGAGAAAGGCATTTCTAGGGATTATGACTTGCTTTGGGGAAGAAGAGTTCTACTGTCTATGCCACCTTGGCAAGAGGAACGCTGATTTCTAAAATTATTTTTTTGAAAATTTTTTTTATTTTTAAAAAAGCAAAGCACAAAGGGTAGAAATAATACAGAATTTCAAAAAAAAATAACAGTAAGAAATCAACACTTGTTAAGATACTACACATTGTTATCTTAGAAGTAGTTGCTCAAGTTACAAAATCAAAGCATAAAAAATGTACGGACAATCAAGCAATGACAGCACAAACTATTCTTTCTGATGAACTAACAGAGTATTAGTATTATGAAATATTCATCTCAGATGCCCATTTTTGGCATCTGAGATGCATACACTTTTCTATAATTATGTGGAGAAAGAGGGACTACAGATGGAAGGACAGAAGATCAAAGAGAATTTGTATCTGAGGCCTTCCAATTTCCTTAGGTCAAAGTACTCAGCATACCAAAACATGGTACTGAATTCTGAGGCCTAGCAGTAGCTTGACACTTTGTAAAAGAGACTGTGTTTCTATATATGAGGCAAATCTAAGTCAAAATAAATAGTGATGTGGAATGTAGAATATCTATTAAACAAAAAGTGTAGATTGTTAGGACTGGTGGATCTGGCATCTAGGGTCCCCAGACTCACCCTTGCTGGCCTTGACTCTCTCCAATGTAGAAAGAGGAAGAGGAGTCAGAACAGAAGATCAGTACAAACCAAAAGTAATTTTATCATAGGTTTTGCAAGAGGAAGTGGTAAAGAGTCACAGGAGTGGTGGGACCCAGAGGTGGGGTATCACTGAATCTGGGGCTGTAGTTGTATTTCATGGGGTAGGGGTCCTGTCACCATGCCCCTGAGGATCCAGATGTGATTGATTAGATATCGACCTTTTTTGCTAGGGATTTGGTCTTATGGTCTAATAGGAGACATGGCAACCTGCACCAGGAGGGACAGTGTTGGCTACACAGAGGCTAGGGTCTAAACCACAACCTGTCAGCTTCAAACTATGAAACTGCTTGAAAGCTGCTTGTTGCTCATAGCCACACAGAGGCTGCTTTTTCTACCCAAGGGCTCAGGTCTTTTAACCCTTTACAGAGATTCTTTCTGTCCCTGCACTATGAAATAGTAAAGAATTTGGAGTAGAGATCTGGAGGGATTATAGAAGATGAGGGATTAGACATGTAAAATTAGGAAGTTCTGAAACTTCCTAATAGAAGTTCTGAAAATACTGATATTTTCAGAATTCAACATTAGGATAAATGCAGTTTCCCTGTATTAAAAATATGCTCTTGTTATTTGAACTATCTAGAATTGTAATGCATCAAAACTTGACTGAATAATCAGAAGATGAAGATAGTATAATTATGTTTTTTACTAGTGGCATTACTGTTGTTTTTAGTAGAGAAGTGGGTTACAATTGTGGCCTAAACCAGGCCTTCAGGTCCATTTTGTTTATTGCAGAAATTGATCTTGTATTTATTTCTTCCATAGAGGAGAAAAAAACTTTTCCTTCTACCCATTTTAGGTTCCTTAGCTAGACCCCTTGTATCAAATATAAGATTAACAAAGAAAACAAATTAATTTTAATTCTATGTGAACACTTTCCTAAGGAAATGAAGACCTGAAAAAAACAAAGCTGAGCATTTTCTGTGGAAGTTTTGGTTTGAGGAATGTAGAGTCCTGAAAAAATGTGATAAGGAGAACAAAACTTATGAATTAAGTATAATAGACTGGGGGCAACTTAACAGGGGATAAATATTCATATGCCTCTCTTTGTCCCCTCATTTTCAGAGGTTAGAATGTTTTTCCCCCCTGGTTTAAGAAGGGAACATCTCACATTAGAATTTTATAACCTGATACAGATTAAAATACTCAATATACCAATGTGCCATATTTTGAGGTAGCGTATCTTGAGCCCCTTTGTGTCCATGGAACCTGAATGACAGAAGCAACTAATTTGTAGCTCTAATTTTTCATTTAAGCAAATAAGAAAGGCAAAAAAAAAAACTATTGAATAATTAGTAAGAATAAACAAGGAAACTCTAAGTGAAAAAAATTTGAAATCATAATTAACTTCTTCATGACAAACTTACCCTTGTAATAAAGCAAGCAGTGACTGCTGAACCATCAGCAAATTTTTGGTAATACAAAACTCTGTTAAACTTGGAAAGAATAATTTCCAAGTTTGACAGATCTAAAAATTGCTACAAAATTGGACAGAGAAATTTAAACTGAAAGTTTAATAGAAAAAAAAAAGTAGAGACAAGATGGCGGACTGGTAGGTAGCAGGAGAGAGACCCTCTCTGAGAGAGACAGCTCAAATGCCAGAATAAAACACCCTGGAGAGACCCAAACACAGAGAGATAGACTCTCACAACACAGAAAGAAACTAAAGCGCAAAAACCCGCTAGAATAAGAGGTCCTGGGGCTACTATTAGTGTAGATAAGATCGGCGAGCACGGCACCCGCCTTGAGACGCCTGAATTCCGCCCGACCTGAACAAGCGATCCGTGCCAAAGTGACTGGCTTGAGCCGCCGGAGCCCGGAGCTGAACAGCCCGGTGTGCAGCTTGCCGGAAACGGCACTGCACACGACCCACCCAGAGGCACCGTGAATTCCCACCTCAGGCGCACTGAAGTCGGAGGTCAGGCAGTCTAGCAGTTCTCGGGGACTCGGTGAGTGATGAGAATAAGACCCTCCCATGGGAAAGGGGAAACCGACTGGACGACATGTTGGATTTGGGCAGGACAGCCCTAACTCCATAAGGAAGTGGCTTCAGCTGGTTATTCCCCTAGCCGAGCGGATTGGTGGAATCTGCTTGAACTAGGCCACGCCCCTGGCGGGGACCCAGTTACTTCCCTGAGATCAGTGCACACTGACGCAGTGAAGGCCTGCAAAGGTTGACTGGCCCAGAAGGGAGGAGCTAGCGCACACTGCCCGTGCGTGAACTCTAATCTCTGATAACCTATTGAAGAGGGCTAAAGCTCCTAGCCTGCACCCTCTAGAGGAGCCTTAAACAACAAGAAAAGGGTCTGGGAATTACACTGTACACTTGTATGGAAGGAACCAAAAATGTGACGAAAGGGAGAAATAAGAAAACACTCCCAGCCCCCAACCCTGAGAACATTGATCCAGGAGAGGTAAATACAAAAGAGACTGAGGGCAGCAAAAATGCAACATCAAACACAGCATTAGCGGACATAAAGAGATATATTCAAGACCTCGTAAGTGGGACCAAAACTGAAATATTAATTCAAATTAAACAAGAGATAAG